>JAXGGA010004328.1:0-89729 GCA_038373865.1 Uloborus plumipes
ATACTAGCAAAAATACCCGGCGTTGCCTGGGCCAGTAAAAATATTGAGAAACAATTTATAATCGCTTTTTTTCCCCAAACTAAAAGAACTCAAAACGTACCGCTTTGACGATTTAAAATGTCGCTAAATTTGCGGTAACTGTTTTGGGATACCTAGGATAATTTTTCTCCCCTCCTTACTTTATGCAAATATGCTTAGGTATTATTAAGCCAGTAATTTTTGTCAAAGAAAAATTGTCATTTAATGCTAAGAAAATATTGCTGACCATGAAATGACGCTAAAAGTTTTTGTCCTAAGTGATTTCGAAATTAGTAGGGAGCATTTGACAATTATTTGTGCGAAAAACACAAATTAATGGTAATTTTAGTTTTGGGGTCTGATTAATTTCGTATGCGGATTACTTTCTGCTTTGACGTAAGTTTCAAAAGTTTTTTAATGACAACGTACGGAATCGGCCAAAAAAAAAAAAAAAACTTTTCTTCAACTGTGGGAGTATTATTTCGATGATTAAGATTTTGGCGCAGTCTACAAATATCAGACAACAATCGTTTTATTTTAGTTATATCGTAAGAAGTAAAGTATTATTACATAGTCTTTGGCGCCAGAACTGGCGTCAGTGGAAAACATTACCCATAATCTTAGTTATTATAATATTTTTGCAACAAATTCGGCAAGATACCTGTTCGATTGTATTCTAAGTGACCAATTGTAAGTACCGCCCAATCAACGCCAACAAATTTTTAAAAATACTGTAAAATTGTATTTAAAGTTCCATTAAAGTGGAAAATACTGAACCTAATCCATTTATTAGTTGCCAATCTCTTCAAGCGATTACATTACCGATACTCTAAAACGCTAAAACACATACTGTCGGCCCCGCTCAAACGAATACTGTCGGTTCCAAGAAATATTATTTGATTAAGCGGAGAATTCGATTAAGCGGAATCTTTAGCATTGCGTCTATGGCATGGGAAATATCTAGTTCCAGGATATTTTATTCGTTTATCCGTTAGACGATTAAGCAGGACCGACAAATTCACGAAACTTGTGAAAATAATTGATACAGTCAACAATTTACTAACAAAGGAATACAATTTATTCTAAAAAAATAATATTTTCACGCAGCAATGCACATTAAAAAACACATTGCTTAAGGATAAATATTCTACTTACACAACTAAGACTACAAAACGTTTTAAATACAAATCATGGTAAAAGCCTGGATATTCCCCATGAAGCTGGAAAAAAAACCTTCATGATTTGACTTGAGAAAAGCCTTGGACATTAAATACGGAAAGAAGAAATGATGCCCGCAATTTTAGCTTTCGACAGGGAGTTGAGATGATACACTAAATACTGAGTTAGTTTGGTCAATGCCTTTTGATTTATGAGAAATATGTACCTTAAATTGGAATGAAAAAGACGCTACCGATCGAACTTTTTTGAATATCGTTATAAATTATAGCCTATGTGTTATTCTGATGTATATGCTACATTATGGTAAAAGTTTCATCAAAATCCATTCAGTAGTTTTTGCGTGAAAGAGGAACAAACATACATCCATCCATACATCCATCCATACATCCATCCATCCATCCATACAAACTTTCGCATATATAATAGTAGTAAGATTGTATCACTTTATGGTTGTTTAAATAATAAATGAACACTATTAATACGATGAATATAATTTTTATATTGAAAATATCGTGGTTCGAAAAATATAAAAAATATCAAAATATCATGATACTTTCAAAATAAATATCTCCATATATTATTTCTCTAAGCCGAATCCTATACCCGGTCGAAACTCGCTCATTTCTTTATCGAATTGCAAGAAAATTTATGATTTTGAAGCTTATCCCGCGGGCTATTGACGAAAATTAGACCCACCCTCTAAAAAGTGTCGGTTCGTTTTTTATTCGAACTTCAATTTTTGGGCACAAAATTGACTCTATCTAGCGAAATAATTGTCGTATCGTCTCCATTTTGATTTCATTCGAAAGATTTAAAAAAATGCGTTCTTTAGAACGTTTCTCCGCTAGCGCCGCGTAACGAGAATCTCGAAAATTCACGTTTAAGCGACTTATAAGCGATTGAAGTTTGAAAAAGTTAAATTTTTTGCTCAACTGTTAAAATCGTTATACCATTGTTGTTCAAATCAATTTTAAATGCGACATTTCAAGCCAAGGCTTAGCTCGGTAAACCTTAATTGTAACTTTTATTGTTTCAAAATACTATGGTAGTTTTGCGATAACGTTAGTATTTAGTTTAGTAGTAGCCTTGGGTATTTGATTTTAATATAGGGTATCACTTTTGCAGTAGTTGTAAAAGTGAACGTGTCTTTGATCTCTTTGAAAAGTTGTCAGAACGACGGCAGTTGATGGCGATGTCGTGCAAACGTACAAGATTTTACATTTTTTTTTTTTTTTTTTTTTGCGGAATTCCGCACGGGTCACCTAGTCGGATATATACCGTTTGATATTTTTCAGCAAACCCTGTTCTAAACTAAGTACACAAAAAAAAAACCTGGCAAGAGCATATGCCGCCATCTGCCGTAAAATGAACTATCGCAGAGAAATTCTCTCTTTATCCACCACTTAGCTTATTTTGAATAATACCTAATTAAATTTTCATGCTCGCCTGACAAAGCGACAGAAGAGAAAACAAACCATTCTGATGCACCAGCATCAATATTAATTTTCATGTGCTCATTTTTCGCTGCGGAAAAAGCCTTCAGCGATAAAAGAACACAATTTAATATTTCCCTTCGACTTTTTTTTTTCCCATACGAAAAAGGTTCTTATTGTTTAAAGTTGTGAGTGGGAATGAGATTTATCCCCTCTCCCCCCCCCTTCCAAACGAATTTATTCATGACCGCCGCTCTGTTTAATCCCTTTGAAATTTCTTACGCGGGAAGCATTATGTTGGTGAAATTCGAGCCGATTATTTTCTCTTCTACGGCAAATGTATCGGAGGAAAACATTGTTAAACTATTTCACGTGCACATTTAAGTTTCGGAAATGCTAAATGGTACTTTTAAGAAAATGGTTTGCATACGATTGACCCACTGTGTTTTAAAGTTTTGTTTAGAGCGAAAGTACATAGGAACTCATTGAGAGTGTAATTAATGATCTTTAAATTAGTTTTAAAAAAATAAAAAAATACGCTTTTAGATGCACTTATAATGCATCAACATGTAATATAGTAATATAGTTTATATAATATACTTTAGCCTTTAATATTAATAATAGTACTAAATATATTATTTTTATCTTTGCAAAGAACGTGAATTTTATCTTTTGTTCAGAGTTACAAACTAGAGCCGCGCCTTATTACAAACAGCTGAAACACTTGAACACATCAACGTGTAATAATATAGTTTAGCCTTTAAAATTAATAATAGTATTAAATATATTACTTTTATATTTGTAAAGAACGTGAATTTTATCTCTTATTCAGAGTTAAGTACATACTGACAAACAAACCCACAAGTGAAACTAATAAAAGCGTATTAACAAAGACAAATAATAATAATAATAATAATAATAATAATAATTATTATTATTATTATTATTATAAAAATAATAATTTTAAAAATGCAGGAACTAAGGATTAGAAAATTACTCTCAACAGCACTGTTATCGTAAATCGCGTAGACTGAAGAAATCGGTCAAATGAGAAAGCATTACTGAAGATCTCGACGAAAGAGAATAGTTAGGAAACAGAAAATATTAACGGGAAAGAAAATTTTGAAAAATCAATATATGTGCCTTAATCCGAAAAAGAAAAACTTAAATATATACATTTAAATACGTTATCGTGATACATAACATTTGATAAAGAAAACAAATCGAAAATCTGTAGGATAAACTTAAAATGAATCACTTTTTTTTTTTTTGTATTGACGTTTATTCAAATGCCACTATTTGTTCTTTTACATTATAATCCAATCGGTCATTGAGTGCTGGGTCATTCCACGTCAAATCAACCCAAAAAATGAGATTTTGACACCCATAGTCTCAGATTTTGCTGAAACTTGGCATAATTGTTCCTTTTATAGAGTTGAGAAAGAATGCAAAATTTTTTTGCTCTATCTCAAATGGTTTAAATTTTATGGAGGGTCAAAGTTTTTGAAATTTCACGATTTTTGCCGATGGCGCACAGGAAAACCATTTCTCGTTTATGCAGAAAATAAATCATAACTTCCATATTTACCAACCAATATTGATGATTTTTTTTTCAATGTACCTGATTATGCAAGAGTTATAGAAAAAATATAATTTTCTAAGTAGGTATCTATAAAAAAATATGAAAAATTCCTGAAGTACAATTTAGTGTTTTTTTTTTAACCAAGTATAGAGCTTTACTTAAAATGAGATATCTCCAAGAGGGTAGTAAATAATCCCAAAATTTTTTTTATATTTCTGATCTAAAAGATGCATTTTATCACACAAAAAAATAACTTTGGTGGTTTTTACACTCCTACATTTAAATTTAGGGCATAAAACATTTTTTTTAAGATAGCAACATGAAAAAAAAAAAAAAAAACCCTTTAGCACCAGCCTTGCTCTTGAAGGGTAAAAATCTGACTAATATTATGCAGTATAGTCCAGAACACACCCTTATCTTGAATATACATCATAAAATATTAAAAATTACAATACAAAATTTTAATTACAAAATTAGATATAATGATAACTTATTCAATAAACACATCGTTGAAATGAAAATCCTCGAAAACCTACCTCAAGGAACATACATAATATTAAAATATCTTTTAATTGTACATACATGAACTAGTAATTTCAAAAATTAAGCTAGCAGTAAATAATCCCTCCATTTCTTTTTAATTTTTATAAGTGATCTACTGTATTTTAGAGCATAAAAAGAGATCATATTTGTAGTTTTACACTTCAGTCATTAATTTTCTTTACTTTTAAGATATTGTTTAAACTAACTTTTTCTCTAGAAATTTTCAAACCCAAAATGAGAATTAGAAAAAAGAAAGAAAATAACAGTGATATAATAGGATTTTTTAAGACATTGTCCCTCACACACACACACACACACACACACACACACACACACACACACACACACACACACACACACTCATCATCCCCCACTTTTCATCAAGTCATAAATAAGAGCTCCCCTCCTCTGGCACTTCTTAGTGCTGAATGAAAATAAGCAAAGTAACTAAAATCCCTTTGAGAGGCTGTTAGCTCATTGATGAAACAGGTGTGAAGCCTTTTTTGAAACAGAACACATTGCCTTGACTTGTTTATACATGTGTGGTTTGAGATTCTGCAGTTGCATATGGCTCTGATGCTTGTGGGTTCTCCCATTTCCTACCCATGAAACTTTGGTAAAAACAGAAGAGCACTGCCTTAACCAGTCATTCAGTCAACTGTTGCTGGAGTAACACATATGATTGAGTTTTGAATTCATGTTCTGATTCTGATTTCCTATTAGTGTATGCTTTAGTTGTAATTATATATGTGAATATTTTTTGTTCTAATATTGTTATTTAAAAAAAATGGAGAAGTGCAGTGTTGGAAAAGTTACTCAGAGTGATTGTCATTTGTTTAGTTTTGTCAAGAAAAAGGACACAAAGAGTATTACTAATCTCTCTGAAACTGAGTTAACTCTATTGAAATTAAGAATAGATACAAGCAACGAGTTAAAAACTATTTGTCTTCATCATCAATGTGTATATTTGCAAAAGTATGAATTTTTACAAAAGTATTGTTGTGATCCTTTTCGAATACACAAGACTTCCATTCAGAAAGGACTTCGTGTTGTATCTTTAAAGCAAAGTAGATTAATTTCAGCAAAGGGTTGTCAAGTGAAACCAGGACAGAAACTTTGTTCAAACTGCAGGAACAAGTTTTCTCAACTGAATGATGATATTGAGGAAAACAGTGAAAGCCGAAATTCCACCGAAGAAGAAGATGAAGGATTGAATCCTAATGAATTAAAAAATGTACAAAAAAAAAGATCAATTGAGGAACTGAATTCTTCTTTGCATGATATTGGATGCTCCCCAATAAAACTACATGCACTTGGTGAACATAGCAAATCATCCTACGGCAAAAAAAAAAAAAAAAGCTACAGAGAGTGCACGAAACTGTAAAAGAAAAAATTGAAAATGTTCTTGAAGTTAATTTGCCAGAAGAAAAAGATGATCCAGAAAAAGATGCTATGCAAAAATCCAAAGATCTGGACAAACTAATTAACATTATTAAGGGTGAGTTAAGTGATGCTCCAAAAAATAAACAAATTCAAATGCTGACAATTCCAGCTGCATTGATGTGGTCAAAAAGAAAAATAATAGAGACTTTCAATGCTTCTGATTACTCAGTTCGCAAAGCACAAAAACTTTTTAAAGATAAGGGGTTTTTAGCAGAACCAGAGCCAAGACATGGGAAAATGTTAAGTCCTGAAACTATAGAGTTAGTAGAACAGTTTTACCAGAGTGACGAACATTCCAGAATTCTGCCGGGAATGAAAGATGTTGTAAGCGTAAGTAAAAAAGTTTACGAAAGAAAGCGTTTAATTTTGTGTAAACTCAGGGAGCTGTATTTAAAATTTAAGTTAAAGTACCCAAACATGAAGATAGGTTTATCAAAGTTTTGTTCTTTAAGACCAAAGTGGTGTGTTTTGGCTGGTGCTAGTGGCACACACTTAGTGTGCGTCTGCACAATTCACCAAAATGTAATTTTACTAATTAAGGGGGCAGGAATTGTAGAAGATTATAAAGAACTTATGTCATTTGTTGTTTGCCAGGACACAAAAAGGGAATGTATGCTTCGACATTGTGATGAGTGCCCGCCAAAAAGCAACCTAATCCAATTTTTAGAATCAAAATTCGAAAATTATGAAAATGAAGACGTTGTTGAATATAGTCAGTGGGTTTCCACGGATCGTACTGAAATGATAAGATGTTCAAGCTCAGTTACTGAATTCATTGATTTATTAGTTACAAAATTGAACAAATTAATTCCACATGCATTCATAGCCAAATCACAAGCTTCATTTTTTAAAAATTTGAAAGAAGAAGTTTCATTACATACTGCTGTAATATCAATGGATTTTAGTGAAAATTATGGTTTCACAATACAAGACGAAGCTCAAGGTTACCACTGGACCTCACAGTCTTGTACCATTCATCCTGTCATGATCCATTATAACAATCCAAGCAATGAAAAAATTACTTCCTCACTTTGCATAATATCAGATGATTTAAAACATGATGTAGCTATGGTCCATAAAATTCAAGAAATAGTAACAATATTTATTAAAGCAAAATATCCTCAAATTACAAATGTTCACTACTTCAGTGATGGATGTGCTGGGCAGTATAAAAATAAGTTCAACTTTGTGAATTTGTGCATGCACGAAAAAGATTTCCAACTTCAAGCTCAGTGGTCATTCCACACAACTAGTCATGGAAAAACAGAATGTGACGGAATAGGGGGTACTGTTAAATGTGGAGCGAGAAAACATAGTTATCAACGAGAGCTAGGCAAAGAAATATTGACAACAAATGAGCTTTTTGAGTTTTGCAAATCTAGCTTTAAAAGCATTCACTTCCAATTGATTTCTAAACAGGAAGTTGATTTAACTCGCCAGACTTTAGAGAATCGATTTAAATTAGTTGAAACTCTTCCTGGAACAAGAATGTTCCACAATTTTCGACCAATAGATGATTTAGGAAACATTGAAGCCAGAAGAATAAGTACTGATGAAAAACCAGCTCTCACTTTCAATTTGTACAACAAACAGCAAATTTCAATCGTGAAAATAGAACAGTTATTTTCTGGATGTTTCATTGCAAGTATGTATGACAATTTGTGGTATTTTGGCATGGTGAATGAGGTAAATGAAGAAGAAAAAGATGTCACTGTAAGTTTTATGCATCCTCATGGACCTTCACCATCTTTTTTCTGGCCCGAGAGGGAGGATATTTGTGCAATCCATATCCCTCATGTCCTAGCAGTTGTGGAGCCCCCTAAAACAACAACTGGAAGAACTTACCACTTTTCTCGAGACTGCATGAAAAATATAAATTCAGTTTTTCAAAATACTTTTTCCCCTGTCCACAACTAAAAGTGTTTCTAACATTATGTACATTCCTTTTGGTAAGTTTTTAATGTTTACTATTTTCATTAAACAGCGTTATCAATGGATGTTCATAATTGCATCTAATTTTGTAATTTAAAATTTTTATTGTAATTTTTACTATTTATATCATGTGTATTCAAGATAAGGGCGTGTTCTGGACTATACTGCATAATATTAGTCAGATTTATACCCTTCAAGAGCAAGGCTGGTGCTAAAGGTTTTTTTTTTCTTCATATTAATTGCTGTCTTAAAAAAAATGTTTTATGCCCTAAATTTAAATGTAGGAGTGTAAAAACCACCAAAGTTATTTTTTTGTGTGATAAAATGCATCTTTTAGATCAGAAATATAAAAAAAAATGGGGGGAATATTTACTACCCTCTTGGAGATATCTCATTTTAAGTAAAGCTCTATACTTGGTTAAAAAAAAACACTAAATTGTACTTCAGGAATTTTTCATATTTTTTTATAGATACCTACTTAGAAAATTATATTTTTTCTATAACTCTTGCATAATCAGGTACATTGAAAAAAAAAATCATCAATATTGGTTGGTAAATATGGAAGTTATGATTTATTTTCTGCATAAACGCGAATTGGTTTTCCTGCGTGCCATCGGCAAAAATCGTGAAATTTCAAAAACTTTGATCCTCCATAAAATTTAAACCATTTGAGATAGAGCAAAAAAATTTTGCTTTCTTTCTCAACTCTATAAAAGGAACAATTATGCCAAGTTTCAGCAAAATCTGAGACTATGGGTGTCATGACTGGGTTGAAGTGATATGGATTGACCCTGCTTCAACCTCAGAAAACGTGTTTACAATTAAAGTTTTAAAGATAACAATAATAACTTGCAAATATTACAAAAAATACAATTAATTCAAGAAATTAAAAGCTGTTAATTAGTGAATTTCTAATGAAAGTGATACACAAGCGTTTCAACGAGTGCAAGTAAATGGTTGGATGATAATCTATACAAATAGATAGATATCTCGCCAAAAAAGAAGAAGGATACTTTTAACTTTGAAACTACTGCCCCTACTTTTATTGTGCCTCATCAATTTGGAACAACTCAACTGTGCAGTCAAAGCAAAGTAAATTTTTTTGGTCTGATATTTGTAACCAGAACTATCTATCACTTCTAGTCAAGGTTGGCAAGGTTTTGGACAGAACGGTAAAAACCACGGTTTAAACCATGGTTTAAACCGTACTGTCCAAAACCCATGTGTCTAAAACTGTCTAAAACTACATTTTTAGTACAATTTTATATTTTGAACAAATATCAAAAGCACAAAATTATACTTAAAGTTAAGACTTAATTTATTTAATGTAAACATTTAAATATGTACATAAAAACATATATAAGATTTTCAGCTGATACTAATCTAGCTACTTAGAAGTTACTATTCTTCATTAAAAAATGAATTAGTTCTCATAAGTTTATATAATTTTATTTTTAATGCTAGCTAAACTTCTTTTAAATATATGCAAATGAGGGTGTTCAAAAGGTACAATAATCGACTTAAATGCAAAAAATCAGTTTTGCAACTAATTAAAAAGATACACAACATTTGAGAATGTTACAGCGACATTTACTGAATATTTAATTATTTCACAAAGTATTAGGAATAAATTTAAAAGTAGTACAAATTATCTGCTTCAAGAGTGTTTTTTTGACAGTACTACCAATTCCTATTTTATGAAATTTTTATGCAGTGGAGTTATGAGTAAATTGCTCATTTTTTAACGTATAATTAAAATTACTAATATAATTAAATATTGTCAAATTTTAATTGATTACAACTAATTAACACTAAGAAACTAAGATGTATGCATTATCAATATTACAGCTAATAGAAATTAGTCAGCTTAAAACCCTTTTGCCATGCTTTAGACAGTTTAAGACACTTTTGGACAGTTTTCGACAGTTTTGGACAGTAAAACCCACCTGTCCTGTCCAAAACCAGTTTTGGACGTCCAAAACCCCAACCCTGCTTCTAGTTAACGTTGAAGTGTTCGCTTCTTCACCGAACACTGTAAAACAGTTTATCTTACAATGTAAAGACTGATGCAGGGAAACAGGAAACACAACTAACGCAGAGTTAAAAAATAAGCTATTTTTGAGGATTTTTTTTTTTTTTAATTTCTGTTAAAACTATCTTCTTTTTATAATGAACATAATTTTTTTTTTTTTTCTTCTTCTAAATTTAGCATATAGCAGATCAGTATTCGACAGATTTACAGGTGTTGAAGTGTTCTGAATCCATTTTGACCATTTCTGGAAAACGTCTCTATCTGTATGTCTGTATCTGTGAGATTTTTTTTTTTTTTTTGGTGGCCACTCTAGGTAAAAAAAAATGATTTCATAAAATCGAACAAAATTTTGTACACGCGAGCACCTTTATGTTTTGCTTACACCACAGTCAAAAACCTTTAAAAAAACAGGTTTGAGAATTAAATTGGGGAAAACAGTGCATCATTTAAAACTGTTATGAGAAATCGATCTCATCACCAAAAATTACCCAGGAAAAATTTTAAAGTACAGAGCTGTGAAAGAGATATTGCTTTTTATTTGAGTACTACTTGTACTAAACACACGTGGTTTTCTAACTAAAATTACTACAACATCATCTAGGTAAATTTAGCAGGAATAATGTACAGCATAAAAAGCAATCATAAAATTTTCTTAAGTGTTTGATTGTTGACTTCGCATTAAAAGTAGCATTAACTTTAAAATTTCAAGTCGCAATCCTACCTTCATTATCAAAAAAATTTAGTATGTATTTAAAATTGCCCTTTAAAAATGACTTTCGAATACAAGGTTAAAATTAAATAGACTTGTCCCCAAACAATAAATGAATAAAAAAAAGCCTGAAATTTTTGCTACGACTCTACGGGCATTCCATGATATTCAGTCGGAGAACTTTTAGACTTTAAGATAAAATTTTAGATATTTTTTTGAACATTAAATGTCCTCTATAAAGAAACTGAAAGCAAATTCCACGAATGATTTTCTCTGGATTTTTCTTCTTCGGGGATTTGCGTTAGTTTCTAAAATATTTTACGAAAAAACAATTAATATTTTTCTTGATAGTCGATATTAGAGGAGATCAATTTATTGCTTCAATTTACATCAAAAATCAAAATATTTGATAAATATACATGAATTCTTGAATCATGCCTATAAAAATTGCTAAACAAATATCCCATTAACACTGAAATGTATATTTATTTTTAATTATTTATCTTTTTTACGAACAAGCAGTTCCTCCAAATAAGAAGTCAGAAATCAAAATTGTTCTTTGTACAACACGTGTTCCTTCTCTACAATCTCATGAATAATATATGTAGGGTCGGTTTGTGTCTAGGGTGTCCGCCCGCCGGTTCCCAGCAATGATGAGAGCGTCATCAACATCACAGAACATTTATTAATCCACATAACACATAGTACAGTTGTAACACATAGTAACAGGCACGTACGCTTACGCGTCGAGGAACAGAACGGAAGCGTGCTTCTACATCCACTGTCGGTGTCTGACTCTTATGCTCGCTAGAGGGCGGCGTTACGCGCGCTCTCTTAAGTGTTGCCACTCATTCCTACATATATATTGATAATATTATATTAATTATAATGGATGATATGATGAGGTAAAATATCATCCATTTCCTTTTTTGAGTCTAATAATCTCAACGGACTGTATTTCGTACCGCAGCACCTACGAGTTGTAGTCTCCCGCATCGAACTCTGTAAAGCAGTTTATTTTACAATGTCAGGCTTGTTGCAGGGAAAAGAGCGACACGGACTCGGAAAAAATTGACAATTCAAATTCTTCCAGCAAAAATAATTCTATAAATAACGCAATTCTTGTATCGCATAATCTTTACAGTACGGTGAAAGCATTTATTTACGTTTATGAATAGAGGACACCAAAAACCATTAAGATATGCACTTAAATATGCTCTAAAAATACCCAAAATTTTAAACGTATCACATGTGTAGCACGTGGAAAAGAAAGATAGGCCTTTCTATTTTTGAGTAAGGTAGATAAATCTATATAGCAATACAGAAAAATGTTATGCTCACTAATAACTTTCATCCTCGAAAAACTTTTAATTTCTCTTTGCTACCGGTTGAGGTGTAATTTATTTACAAGAAATTGCTTTCTATGACTCTTTCGAGTTTTTGTTCTTTATGAAGAGCAAGATACGCGTTTTAAGTCCTTCTTTCTAGATTCAACAAGAAGTTCTGTCAAGAACTAAACGAGCCTACTTTCCCGTACATCGACATCGGTATTCTTGCATCTGATCATTATCTCTTGATTACCTGAGACTGAAAATTATGTCAAACATACCTTTTTAGCACTTAGAGCTGATTTCGAAAAGCAAAATATACCCCTCTCATCAGATGAAATCGACACGTAAAAAGTAATTAACGAATAAATAAAAGTTTTGCGCACCTTTTAAAGAGTGTAACTGTTACAGTTCCTCCGTAGAAAAAATCCTCCATCGTTTTCAAAAAATAATAACAATAATAATAAAATAAATAAATAAATAAATAAAAGTACAAAGAGCATCAAAACACATTTTATCAAAGAAAGAAAAAAAAGAAAAAAAAAAACTCGTCCGTTAATAAAATGTCTCGAATTTCACTTTTAATCTGTTGCCAGTTGTTAAATATAAATAAAGAATAAAATATTCTCGTGAATGAAAAATTTTTGTTACAAAAAAAAATCGTCTGCCAAAAAAAATAACAATAATAAATAAAATAAAACAAATGAATAAATAAACAAAAAATCGTCTGCACAGTCAGTCATTTTTTTTTCTGAGCCTGCATTTCCGCCATGTTTGCGGAGTCGGCATCAGAGTCCTCACAGAAGATCACTCAGAAAAGTACTTTACAAACATTATTTATCAAAACCATTTTCTTACAAAGTTAGTTTGAAGGAAATCCGACTTTAAGTTCAGGATCAACATTCAACTTAAATTCCCCGTAGACGCTAATGTTATTTTTTTTTTTTCTGAACGGTTCAATATTGAATGAAAAATGGTTCAAATCAAAAAGCGAAATATGGGAATGTATGGGAAAGCCTCTCCGAGATCTTTCAAACAAAAAAAAGTTTATTCCATTCGGACGGTTCACTCAAAAGTTATTAGGTGGGGAAAGGTTGCTTGAACGGTTCAATGTTGAACGAAAAAGTGTTCAAATTGAAAATTTAAATAATAAAAAATTTTATTAAATTTTAAATTTAAATACGGTAATGAAGTATCCTTGCCGAGATCCTTCGAACAAAAAAAAAGTTTATTTAAATCGGACTGTTCACTCAAAAGTTAGCATCGCGGGACAGGTTGTTTGAACGGTTCAAAGTTGAACCAAAAATTGTTCAAATCGAAAAATTAAATATGGGAATGAGCTGTACTCGCTGAGATCTTTCGAACAAAAAAAAATTTATTTCATTCGGACGGTTCACTCAAAAGTTATTAGGTGGAGAAAGGTTGCTTAAACGGTTCAATGTTGAACCAAAAATGTTCAAATTGAAAATTTAAATACGGTAATAAAGTACCCTTGCCGAGATGCTTCGAACAAAAAAAAGTTTGTTTGAATAGGACTGTTCATTCAAAAGTTATTAGGGGTGACAGCTTGTTTGAACGGTTCAATGTTGAACGAAAAATTGTTCAAATCGAAAATGTAGATACGGGAATGAAGTATCCTTGAAAAGATCTTTCGAACAAAAAAAAGTTTGTTCAAATCAGACTATTCACTCAAAAGTTAGCATCGCGGGATAGGTTGTTTGAACGGTTCAAAGTTGAACTATAAATTGTTCAAATCGAAAAATCAAATATGGGAATGAGCTGTACTCGCCGAGATCTTTCCAACAAAAAAAAGTTTGTCCAAATCGGAATGTTCATTCAAAAGTTATTAGAGGGGGACAGACAGACCGACCGACACACAAATTCCCCATCTCAATACCCTACTTTCAAATTTTTAATTTTTCGATATTCATTTTACCTTTTTATTTTTTTAACTTGGCGATTTTTTTTGGACTTGGCGATATTTTTTAGATGCATTAAGCTACTTTTAGTACTTTTTTCGTCTTTCTTTTATTTTTAACGGGAAAGTAGGCTAAAAAATATGAAAAATTTTAAGTGGAAAGCGCAATAATATGCATTTACTTAATTAAAAAAAAAATCGTTTTTGAGCATCCATATTAAGAACGATTCCATATTTACATTAACATCAAAAGAAGCAAAATATGGTTTTGCATATGGATGCAAAGTAGGGGTGCGACATCGAAGGCAAAACATCGATGTTGGAAGGTATCGATGTTAAGAAATTAAGACATCGATGGTATTGATACATCGACCAAAAAACACCGATGTTTTCAAACATTGATGTTTCAAAACATCGATGTTCCTTTTTTAGCCTACTTTCCCGTTAAAAATAAAAGAAAGACGAAAAAAGTATTAAAAGTAGCTTAATGCAACTAAAAAATATCGCCAAGTCCAAAAAATATCGCCAAGTTAAAAAATATCGCCAAGTCCAAAAAAAATATCGCCAAGTGAAAAAAAATAAAAAGGTAAAATGAATATCAAAAAATTAAAAATTTGAAAGTAGGGTATTGAGATGGGGAATTTGTGTGTCGGTCGGTCGGTCGGTCGGTCGGTCTGTCTGTCCCCCCCTAATAACTTTTGAATGAACAGTCCGATTTGGACAAACTTTTTTTTGTTGGAAAGATCTCGGCGAGTACAGCTCATTCCCATATTTGATTTTTTGATTTGAACAATTTTTGGTTCAAATTTGAGCCGTTCAAACAACCGGTCCCGCGATACTAACTTTTTAATGAACAGTCCGATTTGAACAAACTTTTTTTTGTTAGAAAGAACTTTTCAAGGATACTTCATTCCCGTATTTACATTTCCGATTTGAACAATTTTTCGTTCAACATTGAACCGCTCAAGCAAGCTGTCACCCCTAATAACTTTTGAGTAAACAGTCCGAAAAAAAATGACTGACTGTGCAGACGATTTTTTGTTTATTTATTCATTTGTTTTATTGAATTTATTATTATTATTTTTGGCAGACGATTTTTTTTGTAACAAAAATGTTTCATTCACGAGGGCATTTTATTCTTTATTTATATTTAACAACTGGCAACGGATTAAAAGTGAAATTCGAGACATTTTATCAACGGACGAATTTTTTTTTCTTTTTTTTTTTTTCTTTCTTTGATAAAATGTGTTTTGATGTACTTTGTACTTTAAATTTTTTTTTGAAAACAATTGAGGAATTTTTCTACGGAAGAACTGTAACAGTTACATTCTTTAAAAGGTGCGACAAAACTTTATTTATTCATTTATTTACTTTTTATGTGTCTATTTCATCTGATGAGAGGGGTATATTTTGCTTTTAGAAATCAGCTTCAAGTGCTAAAAAGGTATGTTTGACATAATTTTTAGTCTTAGATAATCAAGAGAATAATGATCAGATGCTAGAATGCCGATGTCGATGTACGGGAAAGTAGGCTCGTTTAGTTCTTGACAGAACTTCTTGTTTAAATTGCTTACGCATTTAAATGTACAGTAACACAGTAACTCCTCAATACATTGCGCCTCTTTATATCACTCAATTAGTTTTGTCTTTCGTTTTTTGAAAAACATCAACCGTGTGATATCGATGTCAATAAAATAAAACTTTTTTTGTGAGATATATACTGCAACTGTTGATTAACTGTATAACTTTTATTTATTGCATATTTTTATGAAACTTTTTTTCCTACATGTAAAACATCACTATCGAAAAAAATGCCAAACGCAAAACAACGATGTTTTAAAGTCATTGACCGTAAATCATCGTTAGTAATTAAAAAAAAACAATACGATAGATAATGCAACTGTTAAAGATGAATATTTTTTATTGCACATTTTAATGCTTTTTGCTGAAATGTAAAACAGACATAGAAAGAAGAAAAAAAAAACATTGAACACTAAACACTGATCATTTAAACACATCAAGAACACAAAAACAAACACACAAACCGTAGAACATCGATAGTAACTAGGGATGGACCGGATAGTGATTTTGCCGGATACCGGATATCGGATATCCGGTGGCTCATCACACGCCGGATACCGGATATCCGGCCGGATATCATGCGGATATCCGGCATTACAATTACATTGCATGTTCGCTTATTTTTATGTAATGCAGCTTCAAAACAATAAATCAAAGTTGTTTCTCGCATAATTTCTTTAAGAACATGTTGAATACATTTAAATTAATTTTTAAAGCCTCTATTTCATTTGTACAGGAGTAGCGCTACATATGAAATGAAACACTAGCATATTGTGATTTCTTTCTAAATTATGTATTTTTATCAAAATAGACGAAACTTTAAAAGATTGAATTAAATATTTCTGTATATACTCAAAGTTTAAACTTTTAATTATTCTTAGTTTAAATTTTAAAGCTTTTCTGTTTCAATATCATTTCAATAGGTTTCTACGTAAATGATACAGTTATTAAATATTTCACCAATATTAAAAAAAAGAAAGAAAAAAGGAAAAAAAACTAAGCTCAGATAAACGTTTTTTTTTTCAAATTGATACATATTTTATTAGAATTTTATGAATTTAAACTTCATTACAAAGTAACATTTTCTTATTTCTAATTTTGCAATAATATAAGCAAAATTTTGCTTTGAAATTCTTTTTTTAAAGAATAATATGCATGTAATTTTTCCAACATGCAAGTTAAAGAAGAAAATATTAAAACAGGACCAGTGTGTTAAATAATAATAATAATAATAAAGTTATACTCAAATGATCAGTTAAAAATTTTATTATAACTCCAAAAAACAAAGGAACATGTTTTCTGAAGATTCAAATCAGCAGTTTAAATATACTTTTAAGAGGTATGCTAAAGTTGTTCACTTTTAAAAAAACAAATGAGTAAACTTTACTTAAATAATCAACTTTAAATTTTACTTTAGCTCCAAAAAATTAAGATACACATTCTTAAAAGTGGCCAATTATCATTTTAAATACATTAAGGGTCATGCTAAACATATTCACTTTTTTAAAAACAAATTAATAAACTAATTCTTAAACGATCATCTCGAAATTCAACTTCATTTTGAAAAATAAAGATACATTCCGAGATGCAAATGTTATATTTATGGGTTATTCCAGCCAAAATGGTACAAATCATGTCTGAAATTGTCGAGTTAAGTTTATCAAATGAAGTAATTTTCGCCAACTAATCATTGTTTTAAAAATTATTCTCTGTTTATTTGTGCATAATAAAGTGTAAATGGCTTGTATATATGAGTCATTCATTAAGGGTTTTGAATAGTTCGACCACTTTGTGTAACAGAGGAGACAAATGAGGTTTGAAAAATATAGCAATTTCAAGAAAAAATATTTTTTGCACTATTAATGCGACTGTAACAGAGTGGACATCCCACAGTGCAAATTAACTATCATCAGCAAAGAATTTTAGGCTTATCTTAGTTACTGATTATATAATTCAATGTATCAAAGTAATCAAAGCAGATACATTACTTGTACTTATTAAAAAAATATCACATTGAATGCGATTGCTTATTTTATTTCTGAAAGGCTTGCAACAGAGTGGACAGTTTGAAACATAAAAAAAATCTAGGAACAAAGATAAATAGGTGTTTTTCCAAGATTTTTTTGTTTACATACATAAAAATCAGCAGAAAGGGTGTCAGAAGCATTTTTTGTGCTGTGCATTGCAAATGATTTTGTTGTTGCATTTCAGCTTAATCTTAAATTGCATTTTAAGTCCTAGCAATTTGAAGCTGGGGCAGATCCTTTTTTCCTTCTTTTGCCAAAGAATTTTTTTTTTTTTTTTTTTTGGGGGGGGGGGTCCTTTATAAATGGCATATGCCTAAATAAATAATACTTGTTTACACACAATTAGATGGAGAACAAATAAAAAAATATAACTAATTGGTGGTAAACATTAAAATTAATTCCCAAAATTCTGAAGTATCGGGACTGATTTGTACCATTTTCGCTGAAATGACCGATATATTATCATTATTATTTAAAATTATTCTAAACATGTTCACTTTAAAAAATAAATCAATAAACTTATATCTAAATAATTAACTTAAAGTTTTACTTAAATTCTAAAAGACAAAATACACTTTCTAATGATGCAAATTAACATCTTAAATACAGTCGAGTCTCAATAGCTCATAGTCCCAAGGGATCAGCTAAAAACTTAGAGTTATTGATAGTTCGAGTTACAAGCAGTTCCTACCGTCTTTTCAAGAATTTGGGACCAAATGAAAACTTTGAAATCAAGGTATATTTGAGTTTATAAAGCTTTGAGTTATTGAAACTCGATTGAATGTTATTGAGGGTCATGCTCAACATGTTCTCGAGGAGTTACGGAGCGGCGTGACAGACGTGAAAAGATTCTAATAGCAGAGAAATATCTTTTCTGAAAGGAAGGTATTACAAAAAGAAAGAACGAAACAAAGTGCAAAATTCAAAATTTCTTTACACACATTTAAACTCTTTCAAAAAAAAAAAAAAAAGCATGGTTTTAAGTTGCGACGATTCATGGGGACAGATGTTTTCATTATCTAAAAGAAAACTTTCGTCAATGTTAGATAGGTTATTTAGTGTTTGTTATTTTCAAGTATAATAAAGCAATAATAGTGGCAAAGTAAAAAATATCTAATTACAACATCATTGGGTGTTAATAGATCGCAATTTTTGTTAGAAGCACAAAAACTAAAAATAAAAGAATTCAATAAATAAAATAATTTGAGAATTTATATTAAAAGCTACTGCGATTAATTTTTATGAACTAACGATATGATCGTAAGTTTTTTTCAAACTTTTGTCGCACATTAATCCTTGAAGGTTTGTAGCCTTTTCATTCTAAATATTTTAACTAAAATATTTTTGAAAAGCTGAAGACAATCATATTTTATCTGGCAATTGTGAAAAATCAAATATGCAGAATGCTTCCATGTCCAGTACACAGTCGGAGGAATAACACAATTTTTGTTTTAGAAGCAAAAATTGGTAAAAAGAAAGGTAATTACATCATCTAAAAGGTTTATCAAACAATGAAATTTTTAACTAAAATTTTTATAAAAAAGAAAATATTTAATTAGGTCCTCACATCATACCGGATAACCCTCACATCAATTCCGGATATTCCCCACATCAATACCGGATAATTAGCCGGATATCCTGCAAAAATCTTCCGGATATCCGTATCCGGGGCGGTCAGCCGGATCGGATATCCGGAAGTACCGGATACACTAAAATATCAGCCGGATATGCCGGATACCGGATAGTTACCGGATATCCGGTCCATCCCTAATAGTAACTATCAAAAACGTCTTCTAACGAAATTGATATTGTAGCAGCTGATTAACGATGTAACTTTTGGCCACATATCTTTGTGATTTTTTTTTTTTTTTTGCTGAAATATAAAACACCGGCATAAAAAAAAAATAATAAAATAAATAAAATTTAAAAAAAACGGCGAAAGCAAATTAAAGATGTGTCAGAAACATCGAGAGCAAAACATCGATAAAAATCATAGAAAATATTTTCCAATGATATTAATACTGGAACTTCTGATCAAAGATGAAAACTTCTTAATATGTCTGCTTATTGAGTATTTTTATCAAGCTTTCTTTGCTGGATTATAAAACATCGACATCGAAACAAAAAACCTTGGAACCCAAACACCGATGATAAAAATATCGATGTTCCCAAAAAATCGACATCGATGTCGCAAAATATAAGTCTCAAATATTCCAAACAAACGAAAATTACAAAGAGTAGCCGGATCCCCTCCCCTCTCCTACCTATTGATACAGTAATTTAAAATTTTAAATTACACGCATGTATTACCATTACGGATAACATTTTCAGTATTGTTCAAAGAAACCAGATGGCGATACTTGTTCATATACATCTCAAATTAAATCGAAATTCAAATAAAGTTCTTAAAATTGGTAATAAGAAAAAAAAATAACTGGATTTCATTTTAATTACTTCACTTTTTCCCCTTACGTTAAAAAATCACACGGAGGGCAGAATAGGCAAATTTTATGCATTATTCTAATAATCATTGAAATTGAATCAATTGTTGAAATCGTTTTTATTACACCCCTAAACTGCTATGCTGGTTTCAAGCGTAGCTATACTAAGATGCTTTAACAAGTTTTGTTCAGATCACCCCCAATCATTTTCACTGAGCTTGGCCCCTCCAATAACCTACAGTACAGAGAAGGAAAGCTTTCAATAAGGATACTGTGACAAAATTAACTCCGTATCTGCTCGATGGATGGGGGCAGTTCGTTTTGAGACAGGGGAGGGCAGAAACCATCACTCTGATTAGCATTCCCGCGTCAGGGCCCAAAATGATCGCCTGGAATCGAACAGCATGTTAAGCGTTCCACCGGACATTCGGGCTCCATTAGGTCAGCCGGCGGAACATCGCGGTCTATTGGCCTGCCACTCTCTGCAGCGGACAGGGCCCGTCACGTGATTCATGGACCCGTCACGGGGGAAGGGGCCCGCGTCATGCGCACCTGGAAAGGGAGATTCGTCTCGTGGCAGGTATTTGCAACAGAGCAACGTGAAAAACGAATCATGATTCGAAGGAATTGATCCTCCTCTTGTTTTGGGAATGGTCTAATACGGAAGAAATACAATGGCAGAGGCATCATAAGTCAAAAATTTTACAATACGGAAGTTTCAACCTATTAAATATTTCTACTTTGACCCCTACATATTAAGAGACTTACAAAACACAAAAATTCACCATCACCGAATTTTAAAACACAATGCTTGATTTTTTACGAATTTTTCAAAAACGCAAGCGCAAAAAAGCGAGCCTGGAGAAACGAAACCAGTGACGTCTGATGGCTGTCATTTCAGTCGTACACCCAAAAAATTATATTGTAGCAATGATTTTCTTTTCATTGCGAAGTTTCTTTTCCCTTGCGTTTTCAATATAGTTTAATTCTATTAATTCACTATAGAGATTAGATTCGAGGGTTCTCCAATAACATGTCAGCGACAATTGTTTTGACCTTTTTGCGGCGAAAACCAAATTAAATATTTTGGAAAGGCATTACTTGGCGACTTTTGCTTGTTACGGCAGCACGGATTAACAACGTTGCGAAAGAGCAAAGAAACCTGTTTCCGCTTTCCAATACACAAAGCTTCTCGCTCTATTGGCGAAGAGTGAAAATTTCCCGCTGCCTTATGACATCACCGTCGCTTGAACTTTAAAAATTATTAAAAAGAAAACTACTTGTGTCGCACAATTTTTTTCACCGATGATGTTTTTGTATGTTGTTCTGTCATATAAAAACAAAATTAAATAGTTTGAAACTTCCCTATTTATATTAAGGATGGATTTGGGTTCTCCTTTAGTTCCCCTTTAAGTGCACACATTGCGTAAAAGAATAATAAAGTACGTCACCCACCAGGAGCACACGAAAATAGTCTACTAACCAAGACAGCTGTTTATTTTCGGATGAGAATGACAATCAGTTTCTATGGTGCGGATAGAACCCGCAGCGAGACTTTTTTGAGAGGGGGAACATCATTCGAAGCATTTGACTTTATCTCAGTAAAACCAAACACAAATTTGAGAATAACAATGGTATAAGTCATTTAAACACACTTTAAAACAAGTTTGTAGTCAGTTTTTATAAAAATTGATGCGTAATTAAAAAAAAAAAAAAAAACTCAAAAACAAGCCCTTTTTTTAAAATTAAAATCTACGCAGATTTGATTTTTCAGCAGATGATTTGAGACAGACAGACAGAAAAACAAAAAGATGTAAGTGGAGGTTTTCAGAGTTCAAACTTTAGGTAGACTTTTATTGATTTTTTTTTTCCTCTCTCTAGAACACACACACACACGCTGTATAGGCACCTAACAGACCAGGGGTTTCTATAGCTTGCGTATGTGTGCAGGTTTTTCAAGCATTCATTTTAGAAATGGTTTTGTATACAAATTGCTTGTTTCAGTAATTATTAACTGGAGATAAAATATTAAATTTCTATTTAATTATTGGTTACACTATGAATTGTAGATAGTAAATCATATAATAAGTCACAAACTGACAATCTTTTTATGTCAATTTCAAAAACTAAAAGAATTGCTTGACCATTCACATTATACTTAATGTAAAACTTTATTGTGCAAAGTTAGTTTTATAAATGCGAAAAAATGCAGCTTTCAAATTCAATGTGAACCTTTTTGGAAGTGTAACTCTTTACGCATGATGAGGGAAAAAGTTCGATATAAAAATTAAGTAATTGGCGAGTTTTTTTACATTATATTTTTATTCCTTATACAATTACACATGCCTCATTTAGTTCCTTTTATATCAATTCTAATCTCACTGTTATCTGATGTGTCTGTCCATAAAACTAAATATTCATCAAAAAACAGGATTTGTTAAGGTGCGAACACGAATGCACTAATCATTCATTTTTAGTCAATAAAAAAACATCATTTATTTGACAGGCATAGGAGGAAGTAATGTTGTATCCACATTATTATTTATTTAAATTTGAAGACATAGCGACGAAACGTCACAGTAGTTCCAAATTAGTGCGTTTTTCAAGAGTGCCCTACCCCTGAGGTTGTTTCAAAATTACAACCTGCTTGCAACAAAATATTTATTAATATCACTTTTTTTTAATCCATAATATAAACAAATGACGAATTCGAAGCGGAAAGTGCATTCGCGTTTATTAATAATTCGATCAATTACATTCCATAGCGGAAATTATGATTAAATTAGTCAGTGCCAATCAGCAGACACGGTCGAGAGGTTAAGAAATTGATTGTGCGCAGGATGGATACCACGACACAGGATGGGCAGAGGTGAATTAGGCAGGGAACATCAATTAGTCCTTTCTGGAACTATTCAACCAGTTCCAAACCTCCCCTTGGTACGTACGCCATCATTATTAAGTGGTATGTCGTCAACACGCAGAGTGCTCGAGCTGCCTGCAAATAGCAGAGCCCGATTAAGCAACACAGCACACTGACTCGGAAATGTATAACATGCGACAAAGATAAGTAAGTACTCGGTCTCGAGCAAGAAATACTGGAAGGTTATTACATATCCAAATGCTTTTACAACGTCATACTCCTCTAAGTTTTGTAAATAGATGATACGTTTAGGAGTTTAACCCTTTTATGCCCAGCAGCCTAAAAACGGGACGATTGTTAGTTACTGCATACAAAACCTGTAATGGGTATATATCATTTTAATAAAGCTGTTTTTCACAAGTTAAATAGTCCTTCTTTTTGAGAAAACCAGTTAAGGCCATTATTTGGACATCAGAGTTTATTTATTGACAGCTATTTTGAGACAAATCAGTCAAGCAATAATCCAGCATAGGTAGCCACAGAAAGTAAGTTTTTTTTTTTTTTTTTTTTTTTTTTTTTTTTTTTTTTTTTTTTTTTTTCATAAAATTAAACTATTTTAAAATCATTTGCTTAAAATTGATCACAGATGCCTTCTGTAATGTTACTTTGCAAAAGTAAAGTCAAGGAAGGTCGTATTTTGCTCACATATCAGCAAAATATCCCATAAACAGGACGTCAAATAACTTAATATATATGGCAACGGCGAACTATTTTAAGCCTAAAATGTATGTAAACCATTCCAAGTAAGAGTTTTAAGTAGATAAAATTGAAAAAAAAAATGTTAAAAAAAACTTGGGCATAAATGGGTTAATTTTTTGTAATGCTTCAACTTAAAATGCTTCATCAGTTAATTTTCATTCCAACTTACCTCATTAATAGAAAACTTACTTTTTAAGTTGTTTAACCTGTTTAGCACTGGTAGTTAGCGCACAAGGATTCATGAATTTGGCGAGATTTGACCAGCTTCATTTTAGGCGACGAACTTAAGGCGTCAAATTTGACGAAAAAAAAAAGTGCCGCTAAGCTTGGCGACTTTACGAAATTAATAGAGAATAAATTTCAGTAGAATATTCCCGGACATTTCTGTTTAGCCCCCTCATTTTTTCAGATTTTATACTATGTAATAACAATGTTTTATTAGGCTTTTTTTCTGTAAAACTTCGAAATTTGATTTTTTGCAACAAACAAGTGAACCGGGGAGGGGGGGGGGGGTAGCTCATTTACGGATTTAGCGTTGAAGGGAAAAAAACGCATACGCACGCACATCAAGTTAACTACCGAAACTACTTAAGGTGGGACATAATCAATATCCTCCCCTCCCCCAAACGTTTTTTTTATTTTTTTCTTTCGCCCTTAAAGGTTTGAAAAATATACTTTGAAAGAAAAAGCCAAAATGAAATACAAAAGGTATTCATGGAACACTTACCGTTATAATCTTCCAAAAGGTTATGCACAGAGGCAGCGTTAACAATGTTGATTCAATCGGTTCCACAGATAAACAGCCATTTCAGAAAGTGGTGCCTAAAATTAAAAAAAAAAGTGTCAAAAAAAGTGTCTTTTTAAAAGAAAAGAGGATCAACACGAAAAAGAAGGTTCCTATGTTAAACATTCAATGCATTTTCCTAAGTCAAAAGAAAAGACGCGTGAACTAATATACGAGAATTCGAAATGATACTTATTAAATTCATATTTTTGACATTTATGAAGTATAATAAGTATACGTATTAGGTACTTTCAAATTAAAAAAAAATCGATGCTTTTGTTAACGTCAGGTATTCAAAATATGAAAGAAAAGGCTGTAGTGTACATGCAAGAATACACTTACACATATAAGAAATAATGTTCGCAATAACTACAATAAAAATAAATACTGCTGATGAAACACAGAGTTTGCACAATTTTTCAATAATTTCATATTTTAAATGATTTTGAGAAAAAAATAAAAATAAAAAAAATAGTAGGTAAATATGATTGCTTTAACACAAAAAGCATGATGAAAAGCATTTTCTTTCTGGAATAGCTTTGAATTTTTCGAAGGGGTTGTTTGAACCCTAAAAACCCACTTTCCATGCAACATTGAGGTATGAGTAAAGAAAGTTGATAATTACACATTGAATAATTATTATAGCTCAGATCCATGAAACGAAACCGTTGCATTCGTGAAATTACCAAGAGCAGACTTCACTTATTAAAGTTTAATATTAAGTAGCAGTGGCGTACATAGCATACCCGCAGCACCCGTGGCGCGGCGGAGGGGGAGGACCATGGGGAGGACTGGCGCACGAGGTTTGAAGACACACGATCCAGTAAAATAGCACTGAGTTACACGGGGGGAAATATTTTTTATAGTTTAATAGGGGATGGGGGGTGCACTTACAAATCTTACGTGGAGGGGGGGGACATGCGTCTATGTACTTTACTGTTAAATAGTCTTAAATCTTTTTCATACACATAAAATTAAACACGAAAGAAAAAAACTGTAGCTCAATTTTTAAGCAAAGTATATTTTCATAAATTATTACAAATTAAGTTGTATATTGATAACAAAAAAAAAAAGAATGAAAAATAACAACAATTGATTCTGCGCCGTATTTTAAAATGTTCTTCTGAAATTATTGTATGATTACCGAAAACGATTTTTTTTTAAATAAACCTTTTTTCTGAAATGAAAGAACAAACAGCAGATTTAAAAGGATTTTTAAAAAAGAATTTCTCTACACAAAACTGTTTTCGAAAAAAAAAATCATACACGCAATAAATAACGAATAAGTTAGAACACATTTATTAAAAATTTAACTTAAAAAAAATAATAATATTCATTTTTGAAAACTAGGAATGTTCGAAAAAAATAACCGAACATTAAAATTCAGGTCAGACCCATTCGACTTAAAATATTTTTTAATTCTAAAAAGATATTCTAGCATTTACAATTCCCTAAGAACTCTTTTTACATAAATGAGACGTTTTTCATACAAAAACACCTAACGATTTTTTCCTCCCAAACTTGGTTAGACTTCCTAAATCTGTTCGGATTATTTTTCTAACAGAGGCTGTTTTCACCATTTGCCATTGTAAATGTGCAATAGTTAATGCCTGTCATAAAAGGAGGGTTGAATACATTTGAAATAAAAACTTATCATCATGCATACAGGACAATTCTCACTTATATTACTAAAACCGTGTACAGATGGCAGCACTGAACATGCATTTTCGGTTTCATGCACATTGTGTTTTTTTCTTTTCTAAAACGAAACCGAACAAAAGTACGATATCATATTCACACAGAATTGAGTAGTAAAATTCATTCAAAAAAAATGTATTGCTTTTCAAAAACAAATGCAGAAAATCTTTGAGCACACTAAAACACTGAAAGAACCCTACACTTGTTTATATTTTTCTGAAATCTTAGTTTTGTGTTTCATTTTCATTCATTAAATTTTATAACATAAATATATTTTTCATTAGTCCAATACTTGTAACTATACAGTACGGTATCAAAGTAGTTTTTAGATCTTATTTCACTCTGAAATTGTCATTAAATACTTACATTTTCGTTTTATTCGATATCTGTCTGTAAAGACTTCCACACTTTTTCCAGTGACTTTTCAACATTTCTCCCCTCCCCCTCCCATTTTCTTTTCCTTTAGAAAAAAAGTTTTACCAGGACTGGCAAACAAGGGCAAAAGCAATATTCTCCATCAATAAAACGATTAAGAAGGAAAATTCAATGTTTGGAAATCGTCTGTCAATAAAACATCACCACAGCTTATTTGTTTATTCAATTATTTATTTATCAGTTAAATTAGCTTTTTCTCCTGAATAATTTTATGATTATCAAGGCATTGATAAAAGTTCCAATCATAATAGAGACTCAAGTGAAGCAAATATATTTTGCACATTAATACCATTTGAACTGCAATAACATTTTTGCTGAGACATTTAAAAAACACTGAAGCAGAAAATTACAAAAGGAGAGAAAAACGTGTTACTGACTGCATTAAACAAATAAAATCGTAGTTTCTTAACAAACATCGCTTAAAATAATATAATCCATGCAAACATACCAATTCTCCTGCTTTAAGCAGGATGCTCCTGTTTTCGTGTTCAATTTTTAGCCTCTTACCTTACTTTCTTCTGCTTTTTAAGAAATTAGTGATTGTTAAGAGGTGAAATTAGTGGTTGTCTTCTTAACTGTGCTTTAATTTCAGTAATGAAGACTTAGAAAACCTAATGTCTGTCAAAGTGAAGGAATCAGGTGTTTGTTATACGAAAAATTAGGAAAGTACATTTCAGAAAATGCTAAAACAAACCGGCAACTTTAAACAAACATTAAAACTTTTGTCAATTTTTGTTTTTATACGGCAGGCTGCTATTTATTAACAAATTCTTTCTACTTTATTCACTTGCTTTTTATTACCATGTATGAATGCTAATTATAACTATCAGTTTCTTTCTTTATTTTGCTAAATGTATTTTATTTTTAGCCAATTGCTAGAATAAAAAAAAGTTCAATCAAATAATGTAGTGAATTATCTAGAAAACTACACGTCTCATACGCCAGTGTTATATGTGTTTAATTCTAAAATTAACTTCAAAAACTAGTGCACTTAAAAATAAAAATGTTAGAGTTTGTGAATTTATTATTTTGTAATTTATGTTTAATAACAGGAAAATAATCAATTTTGTACTAGCAACCATATGGTTTCAAGTACAAACATTTCTCCTGTTTTTTCATTTCATTTCTCCTACTTTCTCAATTTGTAAGGTTGGCAACTCTGCCGCTCGCCACTTGAAGAATAAATACAATAAGTGGCAGCTAATAATATAAATATCACTCGTCGCCCACCCTCCCCCGGTGCCATTTACAGTTAAAGGGCCAGGGAGGAAAAAGATGAAAGTCATTTTTTCGTCAATTTTGAGATACTAACGCTATCTAGGGGCTATGAAGAATTAGTATCATCTGGTAGAACAACAAGGGGGGAAAAATATGAGAATCGACCGAAATGTGCATGAAAACTCTATTAACTACATAGGGAGTTACGAGAAATCAAATTTTGCTCTTCGTTTTTCTCAAAATCGCTTTTTAGTCACTTTCGTCTTTTTCCCCCATGGCCCTTCAGTTTTAAGTTGACAGGAAACGTTCTTCGCAAAAATGAATTAAAATCTTGCTTGCAGAGTAAACAGTTAGTTACACAATTAGTTATACCACAAGCCGGCCACCTCGTCCAGTGGTCAGAGAAGTCTGACAGTGGATGGGGAGGTTCCGGGTTCGGATCAGGGCTGAGGCATGGATATACTTTCCCTCTCCTATCCTTTCTTTGTGCGAATGTGTTGTTAGTGGACGTCGGACTTCACACCAAACGACGGTACAGTTGAAGAAGTGCAGCAGCGCACCTCAAATTGCCAGCCTAGCTGGCACAAGACAGCACCACCACAAGACATATTAGCCTATCTTCAAACGGAAAATTTTTATGCGTTCATAGCAATTTAAAAGCTAATTTGATGTTCAGTCCCTTTTTTTTTCGGTATTTAAAAAACTGCTGCTAAACAAAAAGTGGTAACTGATTAATTTCCTTTTACTCGCAATTGGCAACCAGAGCAAATTTTCAACCTTCTTTCAAATAGAGTCGAACCTGTTTATCTCGAACCTGCTATCTCAAAAACCTCTCCACGTCGAATTTTTTCAATTTCCATGCTTTTACAGTATTAATTTAATGTTTCTTCCCATGCTTATCTCGAAAGAAGTTTCCCGAAAACCTCTATATCTCGAATTTCGACGACTCTCATTTTTGAATTTAATCTCCAGTAAAAAATTTGTCAAGGGAGGCATAACTTGGAGACAAAAAAACGTTAATTGCACAATCATTGCAAGAATGTTCGTACATATAAGTATAAATAAAACTGCTATCGATATAATCATGAACATTAGTAAAACATGAACTCACAACATGTCATACTGTAAAATATTCAACAATATCTGTGAAAAAACATCTATTAAGTATTTGACTTTGTTCCCAATTGCTTAATTTGTTACTTTTATCACAACCTCTGTATCACGACACCTCTATATCTCGAACTTTTCTGTCCCGTGAAATTCGAGATAGACAGGTTTGATTGTATAAATAAAAACCGTTTACTGCTAAAACTGCAACCGCACCCCAGCCCCCTCTCGCTAAACACGGTTCCGTAACTCACCATATCCATCCCATCCACATGATGTCATGTCGGAGGCGACAACAATCTGTCGAGAGACACAAAGGGGCCCGGAAACCGTGTCCGGCTGACTCATATATCTCTTTGTCCTCCCGTGGAGCATCCTCCCCCGCATCAGCTGCCCCTTTTCCATATGGGGGTGAATTTTATTAGATTTGATTCGCCGGAAGCGACGGTCAGCCATAAACAGCTTAGGCACGATCCAATTGTTCCAGCTTTAACAACCTTCACACGCCGTTTGAAAACGACGAAGACCAATAAAACAACTTCTAACAAAAATTTTAAGATTTATCCGAGCTTATTACCCGGCTTTGCCCGGGTACTTATTAGATACATGGTAATTAAAACATGAATCATAATTGTTTTTAACTTATTTCATGCTAAAATGAAATAGGTGAGCCTTAAATTGATAATTCATTTTAATCGTAATCTTTGTTGGAAAATACTCATATTTAAATGTGTTAAATTTTATCAATTTGTATGCTTAAAGGCTTATCTCTATTACTCTATCTATTCAAAATTGAAAGAAAATGGCCATTTTGAGACAAAAATTTGAATTTTGAGCTTTTTGGATTTTTTTTAAATTTCAAAACCCGCCTATGTGAATTCTAGTGCATCAAGGAACCTCTGTGCCAAGTTTGATGAAAATCCGAGAAAACTGTGGATTTGTATAAGGAACAAACATACAAACAAATATATATATACATACATCCATTTTTATATATAGATACAATGCGAAACTACATTTCTAAAAAAGAAACATTTTTTAAATGGCTATAGGGGGAAGAGGGGGAGGGGATAAAACTATAAATTTAGATAGATGCTGAGTTTTGCATATTCTACACACGTTTATTGGTGCAATTTACACACATCTGCTTTGGAGGGGTAAAAAAAGATGAAAAAGAAAATTTTAAACAACATAATTGCTTATCATGTATATCAAACATACTCTTTTCCATTAATTCAATAACATTATTAGAAAATCGACCGATTTTGGGGGGCAGTAAAATTCTGAAGGACTTCGACAACACGGCACCACCTAAAACAACAACACGGATGCATACGGACAGCTAAAAATCTAAATTGCAGGATAAACAAGATCCCAAAATGGAAACATTTTTCATAATTTCAAAAACACTTGATACAACCAAAGGTTCGCTTTTTTTTTTCTTTCTTGCAAAGGTGGGGAGGGGAGTTGGTATGTTCATACACAATAAGTTTTTAATAAGAAACACTTTCACATTGAATAAAAAAAGAGCACTATTAAGTGTCGCCTATTGAAACTAGAGATGAATTTCAAAAATACTCTTTCTTTTTGTCACACAAAAACATGATTTCTTAGCGGAATTTTTCACGAATTCCAAGAAATGAGAGAATCCTTATGTAAACAGCTATATCGACTGTGATTCGTCAATTATATTTCTTCATCTCATTGTTGATTGCTAATTAACAATGTAAAATATTGAACACTGATTTAAAGTGTTTTTTTTTTTTTTTTTTTGAGTTGGTCATACGCAATGATTTTTCACAAGAAGCTGGACGCATAGTAAGTTCGCATTTCTACAGGAATTGCAGTTATCACGCATTGGCGCACTGACTTAAACCTGAAAATAATAATTGATTAACAGAAATTTACGATTAAACTATAAACTTGTGTATTTCACAACTATTTATACATACAACAAGTCATTAACTTTTTTTCCACACCAACATAAATGTGTGCGTATGTGTGTGTGTGTGACTTTCATATCTCTCCGCACTCTATTTTTAGTGAGAAGATAATCTGAGGTTAATCCATGATGTGTTTTTCACATAATATTATTGAATGATAAAAAGTGAAAGCTAATTTTCACTTCATCAATTAACTGATAAGAAAAGAGTAGATAACTCATTTTCATTTCATCTATATGCTGATAAGGGAAGCGATAATATGTTTTATTTTCAGCAAGTCGATTACTTTTTATTTACTACTAAACAACGGAGCGCAGTCAGAGACGTCACAGAGGTTTTGGGCAAACCCTCCAAAAACGTTAATCTCGACGATGATCGACAATCCCAGTACGCTTACATCAAAATGTATACAGATTATTATAAGCCTTCTCCCGCTCCATAAAATCTGTTTTTGTTTACTAGACAAAATGTTCAATTTGTGAGTTTACATCTGTTCATTTTACAATGCTATTTGTGCTCTACCGCACAAAAATTTAGTTAGATATTTTACTTAAAACTGCTGTTTAATACAGAAAGCATAGGGTTGCTTTCTTGCAACCATCAGAGAATAGGTTTTCGCTTGATAGTGACATGAGAATACGTCGATTTAGCGATTTGAAACTGCTTTTTCGCCAGATAGTCTAAGAATTAGTTGTAAGAAAAAAAAAGAAACTCTTTCTAACAGTGAATCGGTCCCGCGGAAGCATAAAATTAACCCATTAATGCCTAGCGTCCCTTTTAAGGGACTGTCCAAAAAAGGGGTCTGAATAGCCCCAAAATGAACATTTCAACCAAATAATAGTGTTCTATTAGTACCTTGGTATTGTTTCAATTCGTCATTAACAGATTGCAGCACATAACCATAGTAAGAACCGTTTAATATGTAACCGTTTAATATGTACGTAATAACCGTTTTAATATGATCTTTATCAAAAATGACTTCGTTCACAATCTCAAGAAAAAGAGCTAAGTTTTCAAAGTCATTCCCAGTTTCCAGGGTTGGCAAAAACCCGGGTTTTTCTACAAAAACCCAACCCACCCGGGTTTTTGTGGGTTTTTCTGGGTATTTGTGGGTTTTTCTGGGCATTTGCGGGTTTTTCTGGGTTTTTGTATGTTAAATTTTATCTCTTATGCGGGTATTGATATATAATGTATGCATTCATTCATATAAAAATATATTCATTAAGTTAAAGTTCTGAATCGCATTTAATCAATTTTAATGGATTAATAATTAATATTATTAACAATATCAATTAATAATATCATGAACCGAATTGTAATATTTAATGTGTATATTTAAGAAGCTTTGGACAATGGTTTCAGCTATAAACTTTTATCACTTGTTTTTTGCAAAATAGAAGAACTGTTGCAAATGGGCTTTCCTACAAATACAGGAATATTTAGGGTGTGAAAGTTTCAAAAACTTAATGAGAAAAGATGATTATTTCTATTAATAAACAAGTGCAAATAGTTTTAATTTTTTAATAGTATCAATTTAAGTAGCCTGCGTCACGTCTAGTCATGTCATTTGCATGTTTCTTATAAGGCATATCTCAATGATAGGTGTGTGCCTGAGATAAGAGAAGTGTCTAACTCCCCCCTCCTATTTTCAAAACCAAAACTGATTAATTTCAGATGGGGGAGGGGGGACTCTTGATCGATTTTTTTTTTTTTTTGAAATAATCTTTAGAAAAAACTAGGTTAACATTAGAGCTTTGCAAGAATTATAAATTTATTAATAAACTGCGTACCCGGCCCTGCACGGGTTTATGTAGTGTAGGTAGTTTGATGAAACTCATTGCATAAAATTCCTTTCCAAAAACAATTATTTCCAAACCGCTTTCTTCCGGTAAAATTAATTGCAAAATTCTAAACGAAAAAGTTCTTTTAATATTTGGATCGAAGCCAGAAAAAGTCCCTTCTAATAACAGCAATTGCAATTTTATTTAAAAACACATTTTCAAAATGGTATCTGAGAAAAAATATGTCATTAATAATTAGAATAAAAACAATTGTTAGAACTTTGTTATAACACGTATTCAAAATGACAATGAAAAAAATAACACTCTTTCATTTTAAAAAGTTCAACTTAATTAACGTTTTAATTCAAAATCGCAACGGAAAGAAATAAATATCTTGGAATTTTAAATAGTTCAATAATTTAATTAACGTTTTAATTCAAAATGGCAACGGTAAGAAAAAATGTCTTGGAAGTTTAATCATTAATTAGGCTTAATCGCTTTAAATTTGACTACTTATTAATTAAACATTCGCTTTAAATTTGACTACTTATGGATCGCAGCCAGAAAAAGTCCCTTCTAAAAACAGCAATTGCAATTTTATTTAAAAACACATTTTCAAAATGGTACCTGAGAAAAAATATGTCATTAATAATTAGAATAAAAACAATTGTTAGAACTTTGTTATAACACGTATTTAAAATGACAATGGAAAAAAATAACACTCTTTCATTTTAAAAAGTTCAATTTAATTAACGTTTTAATTTAGGGCCGAATTCAAGTGAAACACCATTGCAGTCGCTTCGAGGCGATCGCATATTGCAACCGCTACTGTAAGTCGAATTCAAGTGAATTCGTTTCACTTGAATCCAAATTTTGGAATTTGCGATTGCATTGGTGAGTTGCGATCGTCCGTGTTTCACTTGAATTCCTGCCTTAAAATCGCAACGGAAAGAAATAAATATCTTGGAATTTTAAATAGTTCAATAATTTAATTAACGTTTTAATTCAAAATGGCAACGGTAAGAAAAAATGTCTTGGAAGTTTAATCATTTATTAGGCTTAATCGCTTTAAATTTGACTACTTATTAATTGATATCTTCGCTAATTAAAATCGTATAATTATATAGATTGAAACTAATGAAGCCTGAAAAATTACCTATCTATCGGTACCTGGTTCGACTTTCAGTTCATTGGCGTTCAGGAGAAATAAGCGTGACATAGAAAGATAGAAAGAAAGATAGAAAGATAGTTTCAAAAGATATTCAGTTTTAAAAAGTAGATTATATAGATGCTTGTCATAATATTTTAGTAGTAATAAATTGCATGGGGACGCATTTTCTTTGTTTTTTTTTAAATCAAAGTCAGTGGTATGGTACATCTATAACATAGCACTTGAAAATCATCTAAATGCAATAGGGTTAGAAGAAATGAAGAGCAAAACTTAATTTTTCTTGCTCCAGAATAAAAGCAAAATTTGCAGCAGCAACTATTCCATACAAAAATTTCAATTTCGAGACCTACAAATCAAAATTAATTTATTCAATTTTGTGTTGAATCAAAATTATCATAAAACATTAACTAGGCATTTTTTTCCTTCTACAAGAAGTTTATCAATGGTTCATTTCCAATTTATTTTTAAAATTTGAAATTTGGTGTGAAAAAATAAATAAATAATAATAAGTATTTTGCAACAAAAAGTAGTATCATAGCTAGAAAAATTTTCTGGACGATGACTTGAAAATTGAAGAAATAATAATTATTTTATAAAATAAATAATTACTCTAAGAAAAATTATCTCAAATGAACCTGATTTCTTACTTATTTTTTATGTATAATTTAGATGAGATATTATTATTGACTATATTTGTTGATCACTTAGAAATTAACAAAAACCCACTTTTGACAAAAACCCGGGTGGGTTTTTGTTGGTGGACCCGCCCAGAAAAACCCGGGCGGGTTTTTCTGCGGCTGGGCCCACCTTTTGCCAACCCCTGCCCAGTTTTCCCAGTTTTATTGTTAAATTGCTGATTTTTATTTCTTTTTATAAAAATGTCATTTAGAAAATATTACTACCGAGAGCAGAAAAAAAATTTAGTAAAAAAAGTATGTACCACTCTGGGGTCTATCGTAACTTTTAAGGGACGATTTTTCTTTCCTTAATAAAAAAATTATTTTTTACATAATATTTTTTTTAATTATTTTTCCTGTCCATTAAACACTGTTTGTAACCAGTATACAAAATATCTTTGGAAAAAAAATGTCAGGCATTAATGGGTTAAAATATGCTGAATAATTATGCACGATTTAATATTATTGGTATGGTGCTCCGTTCTGTCACTTCAGAAAACGGGATATTTCGGTATGTGCGGGAATAACGGGATAGGAAACTTAAAAATGGGACGCAGGTTCACTTTAAACATATTACAACTGAGACATTGCCACTCTTTACGAACCTATTTGCATATAAATCACCAAAATTGGGCCGTAGTGACCCGATCGGTAAGGAGTCCGACTCGTAACCTGAGGGTCCCGAGTTTGATCCTAACCGATCGAAGATCAACCATGTTCACCAAAGGTGTATGGGGCACGTTTCAATGAGTCGTGGTCACAAAGTCCTTCAAGTTTCCTCCCATTCCAAATCAACACCCCTTGGGATACTGGACCAAAAGCTACTCAGTTCCTGGTACAGATGCAAAAACAAAGCGCTTTCAGGGCCCCAATCAACCGGTTAAACTACGTGCAGTGGTAAACTAAAAAATAGATGTTTTTACAGTATAATACAGCTAATTTTATAGTAACAAACTGTAAAAATTTCTAATTTTACATAGACATAAAAAGTTGCTAATTTTAGTGTATTACTGTGCATTTTGCAGTTTTAAACTGAAACCTCTGCTGCCAGTATCATACAGTTGTTTTTACACTATAATACAGCTAATTTTGGGGTAATAAACTGTAAAATTGCTATTTTTCAGTAATAATCTATAAAATTGCGATATGTATTTAGTTTATTACTGTGCATTTTACAGTCATAAAGTGGAACCTCTGCCGCCAGTATTATATTGTAAAAACAGCAATGAAGGTACGGCGACCTTGAATAAAAATGAAATTAAAGGAACAAATTTCCAACATCGCTTTTTAGGACCTCATGGGTACACCCGCACATTTACACCCTCAATCTAGTTCGCACAGCAAAAAGCTTTCCTCCATTTGCGACCACTTTTCCCGGCAATGCCTCTCTTAATTGAAGAACGCGCTCCATATACACTGTGCCCCCCTCAGCATTAAAACCGAATTCGGCCACGCTCAATCTAATGAAGCCGCCATCTGCAGAGTTTCAATTAGGGAAATGGCCTCTCAAAAGAACGCCGCGCGAGATTCATTCTTTCGCTCTTCCGACTTCTCCGAGAGAGAACAAAGGAACGAAAAACATTTATTCGCGGAATATTTTAATTACATTTATTAGTAGGTTCCCTTTTTTGCAGAAGGAAAAAATAATAATAATTTCGTGGCTTGTTACGAACTGCTTAGTACAATAAAAAGAAGAGTGGGAGGAATTTTACTCAGTTCGAATCGGTAGAAGTAATCAGTATAGTACGTTTCACAGAAACAATTCCAGGTAATTAGGCTCGGAGAAACATAAAAGATTATAAGAATACTGAAACATATACACAATGTTTCTGAAAGTATTAGTCTAATGCCATGTAAATAATTCTAGCAACAGAAATGAACTTCACACTGAGTGTGCGTATTTATTTGTTTAAGACAGATACGTCAGTACAGACCTGCCAACCTTATGAAAAAAAAAAAAAAAAAAAAAACAACAGAAGACCGAAAGTGGGAGATTTTAACGACGCTAGAATGAAGAAAAAAAAAATATTTTACAACGTATTTCCAGTTTTAAGTAGACTAATGTAACATCATATATTAATTCTTTAACATTCCAGTGTAGTTCTTTAAAGAGTCTTCAACTATGTGTAGAAAAGGGTTTACTTCGGTGTGATTTTTGTTTTTCAATATAATATCCATTGAGTATATATACTCTTTGACACCCCTCCCCCTACGTAAAAATTGATGAGAGGAGGAATAGGCCTGGAAAAGATAGTTTGCTTGCTAGCAAGCTTCAGCATTGACAGTTCATTGTTATGTTAGTACGATTTCATTTTAAAAAATAAAAATATGCACTTATTATTTAACAGCAATAACATGTCATGAATTACTTCAAAACGTACACATTTATGAAACATTTATCTTTGAAATGCCTAAAGGAAATTTAAATGATTGCTTACTTGAGAAAACAAACAGACTTTAAAAACGAGTATACATATAAGTTAACAGTTTATAATATTACAAAAAAAAAATGAATTCGCAACAGTATTTTCCCTCAATGAAATTCCGAAAATTAAAGAAATGAAAACCAAACTATGAAAGAAAACTTATTTTGAAAAAGTGAGGAGAGAAAAAAGTAGACTAGAGAGCAATGAAAACAAAATAGGAGTCATAAGAGGATAGATAGTATAAAACGAAAGACGAGTGTAAAGTAAATAGAATATGACGAACCTTCGTTTGGTTCAATAAAATAATCCAACATGTTCAGTGGTTGTTTAGTCAGTGGTCAGACATGTTTGTTCACTTGTTTGCTGACCACTTTTTATTTAGGCCCCCGAAGAACCTGAAGCAGAATCACAAACGTTTACAGGGGTCGCCCAAAAATGATTTCACGTTTTAGGCTGAGAGGGGTGTGGGGTTGAAAAGCTGTTACAATATGTGACAGGGGAAGGGAAAAGTGGTAAGAAGTGTGACATCACGCAAAGAATGTTTACGCAATCAAGGCTGAGTAGAGAGTCAGCCTAGTTGGAAACTTGTGTGTGGGAACGGGAGGGGGGGGGGGTGAGGCACGGCACTTGAAAAGACTCAACTTGAAACGGAATAATATATGTTTTACGGAGAAGGGGCCAGGCGACTAAACCTACAAATGGCAAAAATTGGCTCCTGTATGTAATATTGAGGGACATGAGCAAAGGGAAGAGGAGGGGGTACGGTGCAGTGTGGCACTTTGTGACAAAAAAGGAGGAAGGGGATCAAATTTGATGAACAAAAGTTTAATATTATTTATAAAACACTCTCTCAGAGGATTTTTAACAATGACACATGTCAGTAAAAATGTTTTTGCTGTCAAGTGAACACAGCTACAATTTTTATTGACAATAAAAATGTCTGAAAATGAAATGGTGCTGAAGTGTTCAGTAACTGGTCATGATACTCCAACAGGAAATAATCAAATTCTGTTTTAAATCAGTCATCAAAAGCGAGGTTTCAGCCTCATTATTTGAGCAAATATTTCTTATTTCTCAAGTCAAAGAGGTCAAATTAAAACGAGTGTCCTCTCATTTCTTCCTTTCTTTAATCCTTTCCCGTCAAAGAAATGAAACAGAACCCCGACCAGATGCTCGGATTTTGACATCAGCGAAACAAACGTGACGTGTGTGGCCCTTCAAGAGTAACTGTGACCGCAACTGAAACTGAATGCGACCTTTGTGACACAAACAAGCTACGCTCATTTCAGGGAGTCCACAAAGCTCTATCAGCGAGCTCTCAAGAGTGCTGGGCTCAACTTATCAGCGAAAGCACTTCACGGACTAAGCAAACAACAAGAGCAAACCATAAGTTCAAATTTATGATAATACTGAAACGACAGAGAAAAGAAGAAAATCCATGTTGTCAGTTTGTCGGGTTGACACATTCCAGTATTCTCATACTGCTTTTGCATCTCGTAAAATTTGAGTTTTATGCTCTTTTTTTTGGAAAAGAATGTTTTAGCAAAATAATAAACAATACTTTTTATGTATTTCCAAAAGAAACCGATTTTGATTATTTTATTTTTAAATTAATCTATGACCATACTTTTACATTAAAATATCACATAAATACTCGCTACATTTTCGCTACAACATTTCAAAACTTTTTACCGGGATATGGCAAAATGAAAAGACCGATAAAACTAGACATATCAGTAATATTGAATATTCAAATGGCTCATAAGATTGCAGTTTATAAGCTTTACTTTCAAATCAAACACTTATAAATGAAAACAATCATAACTCAAATAAAAAATGCATTAAAGATCTTAAAAAATCAATAAAAACAGGATAATCTTGAGAATAATTTAAAAAAATAAAAAATACGCTTTTAGATGCTCTTATAAATGCATCAACATGTAAGATAAGAATATAGTTTATGTAATATAGTTCAGCCTTTAGTATTAATAATAGTAAAAAAATGTATAACTTTTATCTTTGCAAAGAACGTGAATTTTATATTTTATTCAGTTACATACAAACAACTGAAACAATTATAATGCTCGTACATCAACATGCAATATAGTTTAGCCTTTAGTATTAATAATAGTGTTAAATATATCACTTTTATATTTGCAAAGAACGTGAATTTTATCTTTTATTCGGCGTTCCATACTCACAAGTGAAACTAATAAAAGCGTGTTAAAAACAAGTCGAACTAAATTTAATACACGGTTTCCAACAGTCCGTTGATACCGAAATCTATTCTAGGAGAAGAAAAGAGCCGAACTTATTTTCCCCGACGATCCAAAGAGGAGGGGTGGTGTAAGAATCTCATAGATCTAAGCACACCAAAATTGCAATTACGTCCCCGAAAACGGCAATAAAAAAGAAAACAACAGAGTGCAGCAGCGTTCTATTGCCCGTAATCGTGGCCAAGCCTCCTTCGCAAACCACTATCAGAAAAATCATCCCCTAAACTCCTAATGGGAAAGAGGGTGGATTCCATTAAGGGAACACAAAAGCGTGGGCACGGTCTACACTATAAGCCATTTACCACCCACAAGAACGATGTGTTTACGCCCGGCAGAAACAGGGGAAGTGCAATGAACTCTGCGCCCCGATGGGAAAGGGGGTCGGCAAGAAAGAGGGAAATATATAGGTTGACCAGTCCCCAAACAGCACTACTTTGTCTTTTGTACGTCCTAGAAATGTCATTTCAGGACTAACTCAAAATATTAACTCATCTTCGGACGTTTAAATTCCATCCCGCGGTAATCGAGGGACAGCCTAGGGACCGTTCAATGTCCGCGAAGTGTTCTTCCCCAGTTGGTCCCTGTGGTTGTCAGTAGCCATCCCGAGGACTTAAGCCTTTCGTGGTCCTCAGGACGTTCAGAAAACATTATCCCCAGGTTATTAAAATGATGTCAGACGTTCTTTTATTGGCTATTTTTAGGACCAAGCTTTTTGTGGTTGATCCTTCGGACGAAAAATGGACTAATTAAAATGAACAAAAGACGTCCTACGAACTATAGCCGTTCAAATTTTGGTTCTCTTTAGAACATTAGACGGACTATACATCAAGTGTTCAACGAAAAGTTTAATTAATAATTTGACTGTCTACAAGTACTCGTGGGACCTTTTACATGCCGCATAATCATAGGACATGAGCGCTGTCGATTTTCTGCATCATGAAAATCCACTAACTGGAGCCGGATTCGAACCCGCGCTTTTGGGCGTAAGAGGCCAGCGTCTTAACCACTATACCACTCTGTTGGTGGTAAAGTATCATAATTTCAATCTTTTTGGAATTAAAAAAGACGTTTTGATTTCAGAAATAAAAAAATGTTAGCTATCTTTTCGGCATTAGGGCATTTCTTCAACCTCGGTGTGAAAAACTATTGTTTTGGAAAACTATTTCAGAACTATTTTTAAAATTTTAATAATAAAAAATACTACATCAGTGAATGATTTTTAAGTAATACTAATACAATTCAAATATATTTGAAAAAAAAAACCCGTATTTTTGCCCTAAAGTAAACTATTTAAGAATGATAATAACAAATTTCAAATGTGTGTGCTTATAACAGAAAATGGTGTATTGACTTATTTTTATTTTTATTTCTTTTACAATTAAAATATGTCAATTTAAAAAAAATCGTCTAATAAATTTAGGGATACAGGGTATCCGCTCAACCTGGACTTTTCAATTCCATGACTTTCCCTGACTTTCCATGACTTTTGCGAACTATTTTCCATGACTAAAAAAAAAAAAAAAACGAAGTCTGCTTTGTTTTTGGAAAATTATGCACTTAATATTCTATCTTGCAAAGCAAATGACCAAACATGGCGACTGCGTTTCACAGCAACAGAAGTCCGTTCGCTTTTGAGGTCAAAAAACGATCTTTTCCTACCGACACCCTCCTCCCCACCGAGCTTGTCCTCAAACGTACTTTCATGTAGCAATGAATTGTCTGTCCATAAATTTTACTGCAAGTTTAGATCCTGATATGAGTGTGGCGAAATCTGACTTCAAAACGGAACTCGTTGAGTTCCTGCCCCCCCCCCCTACCTACACGATTCTTTAAAATTCAACATCGTTTTTTAATTTGTTTTTCTTTTGCATAAAACTCCTCGAAAGAAAAAGATTCAAACAAGTTTTAAAAGAAAAAGAAATCAAATGAAGCGGGTAGGGGGGGGGGAGGAGACCAAATGTAAAAGGCAAATCTGCCTATGCCGGGGAAAAAACCATCAAAAAAACCATCGAGTCTATCTTTTTGTCGTTCAAAGTCATATTTTATCAGATGACGGAGTCCGCCGCACATGCGCAGTTACACAAAATTCGCCGCTCACGGTTTTAACGTTGAGAATTCATCTGATTGGTCAACACAATGCAACTTGTTGGAAATTGTAATTGACAAATCAGATTGCACCCAATAACGAAGTAGAATGACGGCGGAAGTGTTTTCGTTCTTCCGAGATCGCGGGAAAAATTTAAATCGGTCCGGAGCGCTAAAATCCATGATAAACAGTCAGTTTCCATGACTTTTGGACATTTTTCGCTGAAATCCATGACTTTCCATGACCAATTTCGATCATATTTGAAATCCATGACTTTCCCTGACTTTCCATATGCGCGGACACCCTGGGGATAGTTTGTTTTTATAATAATTTAAAACTAAAATTTTTATTTTAGAGGTTTAAAGAGAAAAAAAAACGTCAGTAGAATTATATTTTACATTTTATAATGAATTTAAAAAGAAAAAGAAAGAAAAAAAGCTTAAAACAATCATCATTTAAAAAAAAAAAATCTTCAGGATATACTGTAGTGTATTATTATCAGATCATTATCCTAGTATAAACTTTAATAAATCAAGTTCAAATTTTAATGTTTTAAATTTGAGAGAAAGAGAGCATTTTTGGCTTTTTTTTTTTAAATTTTGATCTCTATCAAAATTTGCAAGAATTTTGACTATCATAAGCGTTTTTAAAATATATGTCCATTTCCACACACAAAAATTCGAGCTAAATCATTTTTGACTCTTAAAATGTTCTTCTACTTTTTTGTTTATTAATATACTTTGAAAATACTTCAATTTCTATGTAACTTCGTTCATTTCTCGGCTTTATAGTAGTTAAATATTTCAACTTTACTTTTAAAAAAATCCAAGTCCAAAAATTTCATAGATGAATATGAAAAAAAAAAATTCACTTCGTACTCACCACTTGCAGTCAAAATACGAATTTTCGAAGTTAAATAAGTAAGTACTATAATCGACTGATTTGACTCATTTGCAGGACATCCTAAGAATGAAGACCGCAGGATGTCAGAAAATAAAGTCCTTCGTACGGCTTGAAATGTTGCAGTTTACTTCAGGCTATCCGGAGGACAATAATAAAATTTGCACTTGGGACGTCCTATATGATGCTCCTTAGGATGACCTCATATAATCGAATTTTACAGTACACCATGACATAATTTAAAAAAATATTTCGGACAAACACAAGCTTGTTTTGTATTTATTTGGTTTTTAAAATTAGTTGCAGAGCTACTTTGAGCTTCCCACTCGTATTCCCACTTGTATTTTTTCAAGGAATTTTTTCCTTCAAAAATTTGTAGCATAATTTTATGTTTAGTTAGTTTAAATATTATTTTCATACTTCGTATAAGTTTTGTGCATCATAGTTTACTGTCATTTGTAGTAAATTTCATTGAGAAAATAAAAAATAAAATTTTCCCTACAACTTGAAAATAATGTCTTAAAAACAATTGATTTTGTTGAGACTTGGGACATCCTTAGAGATAAGTTCCCAGGACATCTGGAAAAAAAGTCCGTGGTACGTCCTGAAAGGATGCGGATCACTTTTGGACATCCTTAGACCTAAAAAAGAATAATCCGTGGGACGTCCTGAAAGGCGCATCTAAGGATCGCCAAATTTCATCGATTTTGACATCGGACCAGATTCGGACGTTCAGGACATAAAATGAACGTCCATTGGACGTTTCGTGCTGTCCAGTTGAATCTTTAGGCAGGGACATACAGAGCCAGCAAAAGAAAATGCCGCTTCGCTTCAAAGCAAAGCATGACGAAAATAAATGGCTGCAAGAACATGAATATTAAAACAGGATATTCAACAATAAAGTACAACACACTTGATAATTGTTTATCATGTAGTATTAGGTTTTCTCAAGGATAATTTACATATTCTTATAGTTTTTCTCATATAAGCATTCCCCAAATCTGAAGTTCTAGTTTGTCTAAATCTGATTTTTTGTTAAAATGAAGTATTTAAGAAATCAAAGCGAACCGGTAAAGAATAAAACATCAGCATCACTATAAAAAAGCAAAACTCTTTGAATTTTTTAAGCGTGCAAAAAATGTTAAGGAATAAAAAGAACTTAGTACTAACGATCAAGGGGCACTGTACGGGGTTGGTGTAATATTGGCAGCGTTGTGAAGGCTACAAACAATGGTGGAGTCACAATGTCGCAATTGCGAGGGTCGGGGCCACCGAGATGCTGCGTCAGGCAAGTCGTAAACTAAAGACCTGCCCTGGGAGGGGGGGGCTAGAAATCGAAGCAGTGTAATTTTTATAAGTTTTACGGAGGGAGGGGACCCAGAAACTAAACTGACAAAGAATCTGGCTTGGCGCTAGACGGCCCTAGCTAGTGTTCTCTACAACCATAGGAGCCCCTAAGGTAATAGAAAAATTCACATCATAAATGTTTTACATAATTCTGTGATAGACAAAAGTGCCCTCAAAAATGCAATTCAACTGGTCCCCAAAACTGCAAATCCACCATTGGCTACAAAGAGCATGATCTCACCCATATGTATGCTGCCGAGTTAGCCTTGCCCAAGTTTGGTAATTTTAGTAGCAAGGGCATAGTTCAGAGCGAGAACTACTATACAGCACAAGTCTGATGTGGACGATCGAAAGAGCAGAAGTTGTATGGATATATCGTGGACAGAAAGAACAATAAGTTCATCATCCGTCTTTCACTCCTTAGAAAGTGAAAGCGCTGATAGAAAGAAAAGAATGAAAACAATCAAAACGCTAACTTATTTATTTTTTTTTTAACTTCACACATTTAGTTGAGAGTTTCAATCACAGATCATATTAGTTTGACGAATGCTTCTGATTAGTCTACATCGCTGTTACAAGAAAGACATTTTAGCGAATCGCGGGTTTGTTTGAAAGGAATCACTCTCGTTTCTCGGCATGTCATCAGACATTGAGAAGCCTAGTTTAGGCATACTGGCAACTGTTCGTGAAAAATCACGTAAATTGTTCATCCCATCCACTGACGACTCTCCTGGATATTGTCAAAAGTATTGTCAACAAAAACCGAAGATCAACAATCAAATACAAAACTTACACAGGAATTTATGAAAGTTTGATACAGTTCTCCCACTCCAAAAAGATCTGACCAATTCTTTTACAATAAGTACGATAGTAATAAATTGTTTTCTTAAAAGCCGTTATTATTATTCATACACACCATGAATTTTGAATATGAGTTTTTTTAGTGACGAGTTTTGAAAAAGCAATTGTGCCTTAAATTTTGAAGACCTGTATAGTTTACGCATTTCTTTAGTTTTTTCCATCATAGTTTTGTAGTCTCCAAAAGACAGAAAAGAATTGCTTAAAAAAAGTTCAATTTAAAAAAAAAATAGTTTTGCTTGAAAATGCAAACACAAAGAGAATAAATATCCTACAACTGCGTAAAGACAGACAACGCTTTGTCACTTCACATTTTTATTTCCCTCCAAAGGCTTTTATTTCAGAGACAAAATTTTAAAGCCCCACCATCGGAAGAAAAAAAAACAGAAAGAAACTTCCAATTGTTATATCTTCAATCGTCCGTTATTCCGGCGAAAAGCATCCCAGGACTTTAAACTTGAGTAACGGCATCCCTCGAAAATCCAATATTTGCGATTCCCGCTCCGCCAAAAGCACGCGAACGAAAGAGATGTATGGGGGGTCGGTCGAGCCCCGAAGAATTCCTCCGCGCAAGCGATCGATCCGCAGGTTGGCTGGAACGCAGATGTCCAATAACTCGGGACATGATCTGGAAATGAGTGGGGGCGAACGGACCATTGACCATGTAGCGATCGAGGGGATGGATGGAAGAGGCTGAGGAGGATGTTCTTTTCTTCGGATGAGGTTCGTTTCCTTTTTATTGCCCGCTCTCTCTTCTATTCCGGGCATGCTTCTTCTATTGCTGAATGGGGGCGAGTGGACACAATGGGCAACGTTGCAGGATCGAAGGGAGGATTTAATGCACGGTTAAGTAACTTAGCAAAAGAGGATAATTGGCCGACATCGTTCCATTCCGCTTCAAGAGACTTTTTTCTTTCGTCACGCAAGAGAGCCGTGAACAGACGAAAAATCGCAGAATGAGTGAAACACGACTGAATAAGAAAGGGAAAATTGTGGTTGAAAATAATTTTGCATCAAAAAGAAAACGAAAACTAGAGAAACTTTGAAGCAACAATGCCAACACGACAATAATATTCTCCTATCCATTCAAACTTGTATTATACAATATAACGTAAAATAGCTCTTCAATTTAAGAATCTTCTTTAGTTTAAAAGCTCAGAAATGACTTATCCTTCTTCAACGATAATTCAGTTTGAAATCCTGGAAAAGAACAGATGCTCTTGTGCTGCCCATCCTATCTGGCCACAAATTCTCCTTGATGAGTAGTTAAGTAAATGTAAAAGTAGACGAAAGTGTAGAATTAAACGGCCCTTCTAGTTTCCACAATCCACATTCTACTTCAAATACCCTTTCGTTCCATGAGCCCCACACCGCCAAATGACACCCAGCTTCTATTCTTAGAATCTCTAACTTCTTGTTAACAATCTTATCCATTTTTACTAAAAATAATGCTGGTATATTAATTATACGAATTATTGTTGCATCAAAAAATTAATAAATAAAAATGCCAACTTTCACATTTACCCCATCCTTGCAATTCAATTACGTACCATAGAGATAAAATTCTGAAATACATTTTTGGACTACTGAGCAGCTTTATTGCACGGAGAAAAAAAAAGTCTAGGAAGGGTACGATTTTATAAGGGAAAAAAATAGTTGCATAAGAGGCAAGACAATAAACAGCAGTATACAAGAATCCATTATAAGTAATAAAAGCAATTTCAATTTAATTTTTTTTATCAGTGAACATCTAACAAAATCAAATTCATCTTGTTCCTAACTTAAGTGGAACATGAGATTCAAGATACAAAAAACAAAGTCTTAGAATATTTTCACACTGACAGAGCGGCCAAACAGCTACTAAATTTCTGTAAATTCGAGAACGGGATCAGAGGGCTCTGTAACAAAAATTTCACTTTATATCAATTATTTCAAAATGGAGATAAAAGATTGCACCATGAGAAGCAAAACACTTAGAGCATTATAGTCGTGGCTAGATTGAGAGAGACATAAGTCATTTCAACGTAGTTTCAAATCATGAAAGGATTAAAGGTTTTATAAAATCATCTTCAAATAATTAGGACCGAGTTAGTTAAATACTTTCAATGGGAAGATTTGTAGAGATACATAGGTACCTCTTTCTTTTTGATACAATGCATCAACTTTTATGAACAGTACGTAGGTCTACTAAAAAAAAAAAAAAATCTAATACATGCAAAAGATATCACGGAGTGGGCAACGTAAGCAGAAAATCTGGCAGCTGGTCAAACAAGCGCTTGGAAGACTGACTTATGCTACTATCATTCTCACCACCTGAACAGCAGTTTTATTTAGTGGACAATTTTCACTTAGTGGGCAATATGTTTTAGTTCTAGACGCAAGTGGATAACTGCACAATTCGCTTTTTATGCCATTCACCTTTCCCCGAAAAGAATGCCGCCCTCAGCGTCTGCTTGAATAATTTTGCAGATATTATTTATCAATCTAATATTCATCTTCGTAAATATTAATTTCAATAAAACATTATGTTTGAATGTCCGTCTACGTATATTTGTCGATCTAACAGAGGAATTAAAAGAAGAGTCCATGCTTAGCTCAATTTGTAAAAAAAAAATTGACTTTTGCCACAATTATTCTAACCCGTCCATATAATCCAAAAATTATATCACTCGAAAAAGTCTTTAACGAAAGGATAATCTTACAAAGTTGGAGAGCAATACTCTTTTATGAAGTAGAACAGCACCAGAAAGTAACAAAAACACGTCAAATTAAACGCCAGAAATGGAGCATCGTAAGATTCATCGCTTCGTTTCGATGTATCATCGATGGAGAGGGGGGGAGATGATTGGGGGGGGGATGTTTCCAACGTACATACTAAGGTGGCTGGGAACGTGATCGAGGAGCCTAACGAGGAAGAGAGGGCTCGATTTCTCACGGGATGCGAAGTCACTGGATCGAGTATTAAGTTTCCCGTGTTGTTCACGATTCAGCAGCTATCAGTTACAAGAGAATCCAGCAGCAGTTTTCAGCGCGTGGATGAGAGTTTAGGAAAAAAAGAATCGCCTTTGGGAGGGCGTCATCCAACAGTTCAGAAGAGTTGCACGAGAAAACTGATCTTATTATTACAGGTACAAAAATAAAACTGAGATACTTGCATTTCGCTTTTCAAATTTCTCCAATTGACAATTGCTTTCTAATAAAGCAAGAATCAAAGCGATACAATCTATCCATGGGCTTTGGTTTCGAAGTAAAAAATATTTGGATAAAGCATCTTATTTTCGTTCGTTCTTTCAACTCAAAAATAGATATCTAAGATAGATTTCCGCGTTTTAACGAAAAATTTGCACGTCTATTTAAAAACGTTAATGTCAGACTTTAATAACATTTTTTTTTTTTTTTTTGTTCAAATTGGTTCCTTTATCAACACTTTGCGAGCTTTCTAAAACCTTTCTCAAAACTTCCTTCTCAATCTTTATGTGTGGGACAGGGCTTTTCTCTCTCCTCTAATTTGCTATTTGGACTTCTTAGTGAACAAAAATGAATTTATTACAATTATTATCGTTAAGAAAGTTTTCGGGCACTGAAAATTGAAATTTCGGCGCACAAATCCCGTTGCATTGTTGTATCAGGATGTATCGAATATTGAGAATTGTCGCGTTTTGGCTCAGAGTTTTCACACCGGCATCATGATACTTAAGCAAATCGAACAAAAACTTCGAAAATTGAAAATAAAATCCAAAATACCGGTCATTAGTTCTGAGAAACAAAAAAAGAAGAGAGAAGAAGAATCCCCCCCCCCTGCGCCCCCATATCCGAAACAGGATAGCACCGAGATTTGGGTGACAGCCAATCTAGTTTTATTTATGCACCGTTATAAGTGGTCCTTATTTATAACCCCTTTAATGCAAAACAGCTGTAACAGTCATTCCCTCCTGGGAACTTTTTGTGTTAAGGCTCGTAAACCGTGCTCGGTTTTTGTTTCTTCGTACGGCGTGTTACCATTTTCGCCCTTATTTACGGTACCTCCGATAGCAATTAATATAAGCGGCCATAACAAGCCTGATATTGGACACCGGCTGAAAGCGAAGTTTTAGCTTTTACAGAATATCAGTTTGTTTCCCGCTTTTTCTTCCTTTCTCTTCCCCCTTTCATCTCCGAGCATCAGCCTTTAATAGCAGAGCAAATTCTGGAGGAGAACGAAGTTTGAAATGCGATGAAATAAAAATAAAAAATATATACATGTGAATTGTTCGCAAGAAAAGAAAGAGATGGAATGGGTTCATGTAAAATAAGTAGCTTAATTAGGAAGAAGCACGAAATTTTAATTCATTCAAATTCAGACTTCTTCCATCACATTGTCTTGACAGAAACAGATGATGAGCATGGTATGAATCATTGAGTGATGATGAATTATAAAAGAGGAACTTCATAAACAATGGGATGCAAGTAATTATTCGAAATTTTGGAGCATTACATACGTAACGTAACGTAATTAAAGATGTCTAAAGCAACAGGCGTCTAAATATGGAGATTTATAAAATAAGGCACTGATATACATATTTTTTCATTCCAACTAAATTATTCAGTTTAGCGTAAATTCGCGTTTTTTCCTCCTCCCAGAGTAAAAGGTTTAAAATTCATTAGTGAAAACCACCCGTCCTACTCCCCAAGAATGAAATGCTTACATTCGTCGTATGCACACGTAAACGCATGGTTGTCACTACCCTCCATACGAGGGTACTTCTCCATTTTGTTTTTCTGATTGTATTTTAGGTTCTACTTTACATTTCTTTCACATTCTGCAAGAAAATTAGTAGGAGACTAAGCTCAGAAATGATTAATTAATTAAAGAATAAAAAATATAAATAAATGAAAGAAATAAAAGAAATAAAAGTCATCCAACTAGTCAGGATTTTAATTAAACTCCAGTTTCTGCAACTGACAAAGTATTACAACCGACGTGGGCTCTTTTTTTTTCGGTAAATTATTCAATACAGCGTCTAATTACCAGGTCTTTGTTGATCGAATTTTAAAAACATCTGATGCAATTACTTTTGAATTCAACGACCGCGTCAACTAGTGTATCAACCAGGCAGGCCATGTCCGTTTTTATAGCACGTCTTCAGGACTCAGAAGCTCAGACGTCAATTATTTAGTTTAAGACGAATTCCTATAACAATTAATTCAAGTTAACCATAATGATAAGAACAAGTAGGCATTCAAGAATTTTCACCTTATCGATGTCACCCATATACAATCCGGATTTCGGCATGTTCGCAATTCGTCAATCTGGATCTCTAGATAAACATGACAACATCATTAATGTAGACGTCTGTACAACTGAGAACTCATCAATGTGAATACGTACCTTAATATCGTCAAATCAAGTCAAAAAACGAACTCCAAGGGATTTTAAAAGACAATTCGTTTTATCCGAACAACAATGCACTGCAAAACCATTAGGCGGGGATCGGAAATATAATTGATCGAAGTAATAACTTCCCTAGAAGCGTATACGAATAATTAACGAGGTTCGACTGTGTTCTTCCCGTTTCATCGAAACTAATGTAAGTTTTACTGAAGTCGTATTTTTAAACACTATGGACCTTGTACGAGCTTTGAAATACAGTGGCTACCGCTTATGTGTATCACGTTTGTCATAAGCAGTTTTGATTCAATAAAGAGACTAATTCAATCTGGATGGACGCTGTTTTGTTTCTGACGATTTGATTCATTAAAGCGGTTGATTCAATTTACCACTGACTTAATTAAATGGCATCCACTGTATTTGGAACTCGCCAATCTGGATCTACGAATAACATGGATGGACCTTCGTGTGTGTGTGTGTGTGTGAAAAGCGTTTTTTCCCCACTCTATATGAATAGGGTTTTAATGCATTAATTGCATAAATGACTCGGTTAGTTTCCAAAACGAATATAGAGTAAAGAGCCCAATGACATTGTACCAACTATTGACATTTGTAACTCAAAAGTAAAAAGTTTTGATTCACCTTCTCAGCTAAATACGTAGTCGGCGACTGATCTGAAGTGATAAACTTAGCTTTCGAATGGCGCTAAATTTGATTTGACTCTATCAAACTACTATTATCCTAGATTACCCCATAATTGTTATTCTACGAAATTTAAAAATGACAATAACTGGTACCAGTCAATAATAACGGGTGCATTTTACATCACCTAAGAAAGACAACACATTAAAAGCGTAGTCCTTAAAGATAAGCCTGGCAAAATTAAGTATTCCTCCAAAAACAAGAACATCCAAAACAAGGTGGAAGCCGTTTCTCTCGTCGTTGTATTTTAAAATCAGACGATCAATGATGCCCTCCACAACCACAGAACCGACCCATTCGTTACGGTTTAAAACAAGTAAACTAATTACAGAAAACGGTGAATGAGGGAGCAAGGGCAAAAGTAATAGAGCAGACCTCTCCCCTCTTTCAATTTGGCATATGAAAGTTTTGAGAAAAGAAACAGAAAATAAAAAAAGATGCAGGAGAGATTCTCTTCGGGGGGCCCTTAAAGGACTTCACCTCTTGATGAAAATGCTAGGGATCTTCTTATTCATCGATTAGGGCAGGAAGGCGAAATCCTCCCCCGATGTCATTAGAGAAATCTAGAACCAACTTCAGGAAAAGAGCGCGTAATTGGGAAAATATTCATTGGCAGGGTGCTTGCATTTGAAAGTGAAAAGAGGGCCTTTTTTTCTTCGTTTCAAATCGCATGGGTAATACAGTAGTTGAATTGGGCTCTTATTGCTTTTAAACACGGATCTGCAATTTCGTTCCATGGACTATTATCTTAAGCACTGCCATGATATATTGATTCTTTATACGGGAAAAAATCGGACAGTTGTAAAAGAAATGGGATTTTACTGCGTGGGGAAAATTAAAAAGAAAATGTACGTCTGTCGAGATTTTTTTTTTTTTAAATTAACAGAATTTTGAATACGTGCTATATAAAGCCAAGTAAAAGATGAATTAATATTCAGGAGGAAAAACGACAACATTCGAAATTAAAGGTTTCCTCCATTGCCAATAACATCCCAATAACTTCATTAATTTGAAAATGGTTTGAAATTAGAGAAATGGAAGATAGTTTTGGTTTCTGGAAGGAGGATTTTTGTTTAAAAAAAACAACTACAGAACAGCGTTGTTTGAAGTTCGAAATGAAAAAATAAAAGTAGATGGAAAAGAGAAAAGTTTGAAATTCACTTTGGAAAAAGACACTTTAATCACTAAGACAAAATAAAAAATTGAGCATCAGAAATGATACAAAAAACAAAAACGTAGAGCAAAAGAAAAATTCTGAGTTTAAAATTCAAGATACAATTTATTCTCTCGGAATAAAGAGTTAAATTCTTTGATTAAATATGTATCACAGGGAAGGATATTATTCTACATCATCTGCTTTGGCTCTATATTTTTTTAAATATCTTCTCTTGGGATATCGAGTTTAAAAGACAAGAATTTTAAGAAATTTTGAAAATAAGTGGAGGAAAAAAGCGTAATCAAAAAGTTACTCCAGAAACACTTTTAAAAACAAAAAATCAAGCAAAATTTATACAAAAAAAGAAGAAGAAGAAAAGAAAGAAAGAACGAGAAGAAAAATAAGAAAGAAATCAAGTAAGTTAATCTAGATTAAACAACAAATAACTGTTTAAAAACACAGCTGCGAGAATAACAACTAAAGGGCCAATCCATGGTTACGGTCGTTTCATTCGCACAACTTCAGCTGCTCATATTTTATTCACAAATGCAGTTAAAGTTCTAATGAAAACAGGGAATGATAAAGCTCCCCCCCCCCCCCAACATGATTATCACCAAGCGTTAGTTTGAAATTATTAGTGGAAGTTGTAGAAAAATCTCGAAAATGTGTGGTTACGGTCGTTTCAAAAAAAAGACATGGTTTTTTGAGTGCTATCAAACACTGCCACTTTTCTGTGAATCTATTGCACGTATGATCTTCTGGATTTTTATAATAATTGCTAAATAAATAAGGAATGATATCATACAAAGAACTTAGCTTTTTTGTTGAAAAATAAATTTTTATGAATTTTTTATTGCGGTTACGGTCGTTACAAAAGCGGTTACGGTCGTTTCACGTCTGACTATTTTCAATATGTATGTTGCTAAAAATGAGTAAACGGCTATTTTAATTCATTTTTCCGCCATATATAAAATCAAATAATAGACATATGAGCAGAAAAGTTCTCCAGTTAGTCCATTTGATAAGATATAATCTTCAATTGACTGATATTGACTTTGGAAGCTTTCAAATCCCTTGAGCTACGTTTTCCCATGAAACTTCACCAGAATACCAACACCTCCCAGTCTCTCTTCAGATATTTTAGCTCCACTAAATCCTCATAATCATCTGTGACTTGAGCTCTGTATTTCTTCAGTACTCTGCTTAGAAAAATTTCTACAAATTCGCTTATTACGTAAATGGTATTGATTGTACCGGGCACCTTATTGCTTCAATTACAAGTGTTCGTTTCACTAAACATTTTTAAAATACTCACACATTAAGATTTTTTTTTCTGCGTAACTCATTTGCCCTCGTCCTCCTTTTATCGAGATATAAATTTTAAAGTCTTAAATTTAAGTGAAGCTCCAAATTTAAAGGCTTCTGGGGAAATAGAAGGCCGACTATTTCACCATCTGCATGTGATAGGACAGCTATCAGCAAAGCATGCGAAAAGATGTCTCCCATTATAACCTGAAACTCGCTAAATTTTGTGACTTTATTACAATTTCGGCAGACTTTAGGACTTTATAATTCGAAAACGAGGAGGTGAGGGCAAATAATTTATAAATCCAGCAAAATGTTTTACTACAATGTTTCAAATGCAAATAACTTAATTTTTTTTCATTATTTCACTTTTGTATGGTTTCCTGGTGAACATCAAATGACCCCTGAGCCAAATTTGTCTAAGAACTGACGTAAACGGTATTTATAGTAGGAAAGCTCCTTTATAGGAGCTTTTTCACGCTATAAGAGATGAATACCCCCAAAGTAACTTTTAGATGCATCAGTGGACTTATGTACCAAATTTGGCAAAGATCCGACGTGAACTGTGAATTTAGACCTAAAACATGTAACACCCGTAACCAACATAGCACAAAAACGAGAAGGTTTCTTGAAAAAATTATTAGTGCATGTTTTTAGAATAAATGAGTACACTAACAAACCTAAATGGCAAACTTCTACCTCAAATAGTTATTGTTACAGAATAACAAATATACTTGTTTTCGGTTACGGTCGTTACAAAGCTTCTAGATAATTTTTGCCTACCTGTAATTAAAAACTAATACAACCTACAAAGAAATTGATTGCTGGAAAATGTCAAAGGGGGTGCTTACTAAAGCACTATAATTCGTTATCTTCCAAATTGAACCCGGTGTGGCCAGGGTCTAGGCTGGAAACTTGATAATTTTTAACCGAAAAAATGGATTAGAAAAAACGCAACTTTAGGACGTTGAAACCATGTTTACAGTAAAAACTAGGATATTTTACCCTTTGAATTAGGAAACTATGCTTTCTTGTGAATAAAATGACATATAACATGTTATTATTAAGTGAGTTTCATATTTTGATGTCTATGTCCTATTTCTCATGGATTGGCCCTAAAGTCAAACTGAAAAAAAAGTTAAAATAATATTTTTGCTTCAATGATGAACCGTTTGCCTGAAATTACAATGGAATAAAAAAGCCAAAGCTGAAAGTTTCTGGTTTGATTTTAATTATTATTGCAACTTATTCATCATTTTAGTTGGATTTAGTCTTTTAATATTCCTGCGGGTATATCGAATTTCCGAGATGTACTAAAATTTGGATCTTAACGTCATATCCCCAAAAACAGTGCTATTTAAGATTTAAAGACGCAAAGAGACCTTACATTTTAAAATTTACTACATTTGTCTCTAAATTTGAAAATTTGGTTTTATATTTACAATTTGGATCTCTTTCTGAGAATGTTACCTGATTCTACAAGCAATTGTGCGATTATATCTAAAAAAAAAAAACCAACGAATATGTCCTTCTGGTCAGTTTACTCCCACAAAAGATAAAGTGCCGTGTGTCGCAAGGACAGCCAGGGTTGGCAAAGGTGGGCCCAGCCCAGAAAAACCCGCCCGGGTTTCTCTGGGCGGGTCCACCAACAAAAACCCACCCGGGTTTTTGTCAAAAGTGGGTTTTTGTTGATTTCTAAGTTATCAACAAATATAGTCAATAATAATATCTCATCTAAATTATACATAAAAAACAAGTAAGAAATCAGGTTTCTTTGAGATAATTTTTCTTAGAATAATTATTAATTTTATAAAATAATTATTATTTCATCAGTTTTCAAGTCATCGTCCAGAAAATTTTCCTAGCTATGATACTACTTTTTGTTGCAAAATACTTATTATTATTTATTTATTTTTTGATTACAAATTTCAAATTTTAAAATAAAATGAAAATGATCCATTGATAAACTTCTTGTAGATGGAAACAATTGCTTAATTAATGTTTTATGATAATTTTGATTCAACACAGCAGTCAAATAATGAGAAAATACTGCAATTTTTGCTTTTATTCTGAAGTAAGAAAATAAAGTTTTGCTCTTCATTTCTTCTAACCCTACTGCATTTAGTATATGATGATTTTCAAGTGCTCTATTATAGAGGTACCATACCACTGACTTGAAGCACTAAACCCTTTCTTTGATTTAAAAAAAACAAAGAAAATGCGTCCCCACGCAGTTTATTACTACTAAAATATTATGACAAGCATTTATTAATAAATGCTTGCAAAGTTCTAATGTTAACCTAGTTTTTTTAATGATTATTTCAAAAAAAAAAATCGATTAAGAGTCCCCACGCCCCCTCCCCCATCTGAAATTAATCAGTTTTGGTTTTGAAAATCGGAAGTGGGGGGGGGGGGGACACTTTCCTTATCTCAGACACACACCTAGCATTGAGATATGCCTTATTAAAAACATGCAAATGACATGACTAGATATTGAAGCAGGCTACTTGATGAAAAAGATGATTATTTCTATTAATAAATAAGTGCTATTAATAAACAATGGTTTTAATTTTTAATGGTATAAATTTAAGTTTTTGAAACTTTCACACCCTAAGTCTTCCTGAATTTGTAGAAAAGCCCATTTGTAACAGTTCTTCTATTTTGTTAAAGACAAGATAGCTGAAACCATTGTCCAAAGCTTATTAAATATACATTAAATATTACAATTCGGTTGATGATACGTATTATTAATTGATATTGTTAATAATATTAATTATTAATCAATTGACATTGATTAAATGCAATTCAGAACTTTAACTTAACAAATATATTTTTATATGAATGAATGCATACATTATATATCAATACCCGCATAAGTAATAAAATTTTAACATACAAAAACCCAGAAAAACCCGCAAAAACCCAGAAAAACCCACAAAAACCCGGGTGGGTTGGGTTTTTGTAGAAAAACCCGGGTTTTTGCCAACCCTGAGGACAGCCGGCAGTAACATTTAGGTTTTTAGGTATAACGGTTACCAATCATAATGGTGCTTTTCTTCCGGTCTATGCTCTGAAAGATTTTCCAATAGTATTTGCCATTTTTAAACAGGTGATTTTTTGAGAAAATATACACTGAAATGTAGAAAATAAATATACAAGTATGTGCCTTCTTTACTGCATTAGTGCAGTTTTCTTTCCTTTCTTTTTATAATTTAATATTTTCACTGAGTATATGTACAGGTTTGTTATGTCTTCAATGAACCAAAACTAGTTTAAACTGTCCCTATTAATCCCAGGTTTTGGGAAGATGACCCCAAATTGATGCTTACTCATTAGGCCGTAGTATAGAATATCAGCGAAAGAAAAGATTCCAGAAATCACATGATAAACTTTTCACCACCAATCCCCAGGGCCGACGAGAGCCACGGCGGGCCCCTCGTTAGTCTGTTCGCCGAACCCCCAAACCCCACAATATTAAAAAAATAAATAAATAAATAAAAAAACTACTTCAATTCAGAGCCCGGTTCCTAGTTTCCGACCTGACTACGCTAACATGGCCAATCGCCGGCTCTGCAAATCCCTACCTTTTTGTTTTGACACTAAACTGCATGATTTTTTGTTCTTTGAAAAAATATATATCGGTTTTTCAATGTAATAAGAAAACATAGGAAAATATTTTTAAAAATTTAATTTTGGGGATGGATGGTTATATTTGCTTTAAAGATACCTAATACTAGCTTTTTATGCCTTATGACTACATTTTGCTGGTCACAAGGAAAAATAATCCATGAATCCAATTGGCAACGCGATGCAGTGTTGGGTTAACATGATGTCGTAAGAGACTCACGTGCAAACTGTGTTAGACCACGACGGTACAACTACAACTCAATCTGCACGGTGCTGTAAAGAGCCGAAATGTCAGAAGTCAGCTTCAGATCCATTATCCCATTCATTCTTCAGAGAGAGCAAACCGGAGACAAAAGAAATGACCTAATTAGGAGGGAGGTCAATCGAGAGAGAACTTAAGACATCCACCACCGGTAATCTTCCCGTTAACGAGCCGACATTCGCTAATTAGCGCGAATCGAGAATTATTCCCCCGGTGCATCCACATCCCTCAAAAGTCGAGATAATTAAAAGTCGCAAAAATCGACCCGAGACGTGTTGCATCACTTGATGGAACTGGCAAGAACAACAACGTGTCCCGAGCTCATTAACGCAAACAGAAGTCGGGAGGGACACAATAAGAAAGTAACGTTTCCAAATACTCGATTACAAGGGATGGTTATGATAATGAAGGACACTAATTATTAATCTATCAATTAAAAAAGATTACTTCGGCCAAGCTTGTTAATGATCCACCGACGTGGAAAGGTTGATGTGCGCGGCGACAGATATTAAAGAAGCAATAAGGTAATCCAGATTACTCTTAATTAGTGGGAGATTATCTTTTAGATTTTAAGAAAAGAAAAAAGTAACTTTAGTTTGTTCGCACCCATTAATTAATTATTTTGGACGAAATTGTTTGCGTATCCTAATCGCCGATGCCTGTGACTTGGTAAGTAGCCAAGGGCGTTAGATGAACTAATCTTAAAGAGGTTGCAAATGGCGATTTGCCACGAAGACACTAGTTTCCAATAACGGGTAAAAGAGTGATAAGTAGGTTAATTCAAAGAAAAAAAACTTCAAAATAAAACTAAAGATGATACGGTAATGTTACACCCCCCTTCCCTCCCACAAGTAACGAGGAGAAAGTTCTAAAATTTCCTGCCATTCAGAAATGAAATGAGTTACTTCTGAAACTATACAAAAATGCCTCTTAATTAACTAAGAATCATTTGCAATGAGGGCAACGATTTGAACACAGAAATGTAATTAGTCCCATCTTTAACTCGATGACGTTCAAACGCCCGGATGAAAAGAATTAGTAGTACTAGTAATGAAAAAAGAATGCTTAAAATTAACAATTATAAAGAAGTTAAAATGGCCAAGATTTTTTTTTTAAATCTTATTATTCATGAAAACGTTCAGCGTCATAAATACCAATGCGTATTGGATATCTGTCGAAAGGATTCTAAGACGAAATCGGTTTAAGAAAATTCTACCCGTAGAGTAAAATATTGGATTTTAATATATATATAAGGCAGTTCTTTAGCCAGGCAATGGAAAAAGCACTGAATGAAGTGAATACCTTGTGTTTAAAAGCACTGGTAAACGTTTCGCAGCTGGCCTTAGAAAAAAAAAAAAAAGCAACTTGTCAGGCGAAACAAGAGTCGGAGACATCCAAGACATCCCACGGTCTTAAAGTTTAGAGGAGAAAAGAACTCGGGCATTAATGTCGGCCATAAAAGCCTTTGTTCTTTAACCAAACGTTATTTGACACACAATCAAAAATGAACAGTGCTTACGACGAACGATGACGAAAATTGAATATACGCGTCTAGGGGCCAGGGACGGATACAGCGGCAATGGGAGCTATCGCACCACTCCGTTAAGGACCACCACTGGTAAATTTTCAATATTTAAGTCCAAAAAGGGCATTTTTAGACTCTTTGATGCTAGCATAAGGGAGGTTTCTTTAGGGCACTCTTCCAGGACGCGTTTTGCATTAGAAGTCCAAAATATATGAGGCCAACATTTGGTAACCTAGTTGTGTAGGAAAGGATGCGTAATAAAATAAATCTTTCAATACTTTGAACATTTCTTGATCTGCCCTTATTCGGAGCTGTACAGCAACTCAAGAAAATGGAGCTATGCAAGTAAACATTAAGCTCTTTCTATCGTAGCTGCAATTCCTGGAACTAAGAAACCTGTTACTACGAAACAATTAAATGCAATTTTCGTAATTAATTTCAAATTTAACTTGACGAATAACATAAGCGCATCGCGATTTTTTACGTTTGAGTATGAATGACAATTAACAACATCTGTATTCAGTCCGGTAAAAATGCTTGTGAAAGATTAATTTTATCGGACTGAGGATTTATTAAACAGGTCAGTTGTTCTTTTTTGGTTGCATCCAGTAACCTCAACAGTCGAAAAGAAGATACATTAAATGCTGGGCTCTCACGAATATCTACTCATGTATTCGAATCATCCAATATTGTTAAAAAATTAAATAAAATAAATAAACGACACAAAAAAGCATTAGATATATTACAATACACATATGTTTTCCCTAACTGTTTGAACTATCTTCAATTCCACTAAATCAAAGCCAGCGATAAACATTCGCCACCTCGGTAAATTCTGTAAAATAGTAAGTCCGGCGAATAAAAACTCTGATTTGGTTCAAGTATAGTTAGTCGACAGGTAAGTCATTTCAAACTTTTCCACGGGGGTCGGGCAAAGGGCGTTTGCTCAATGCAAATTACCCCAAAAAACAGCAAAACCACGCCCACTTTTATTTTCACATGCAAATACATTTATTTTCTAAAGCCGGGGAGGGGGGGGGAACAAGTGACCAACCACCTCCCACCTCCCATCCCAATGAATAACAGGCCTGATTATCGATTCTCAAATTTTCTCTGGAAATAAAAATACATATAAGAGCGATTCCATACCAAATCACCGAAAAAAAAAAAAGTTGGTCGCACGACCGACTCGGATTTTTTTTTAAATTTGGTACACAGATTGATGGTATAGAGGTATGAAAAAGCCCAAAAGGAAAGTTACCTGCTCCACTTATTTTCTGAGATACATGCCCTCAAAGTTTGTCCGCCACGTCAAAATACTAAAAAAGTGATGTTATTTAATCATTTTTTATAAAAAATCGTACTCATGCAAAATAAAAGTGTTAAATATCTATGGAAACTAGTTACTCCAGGCATTCTGAAAAAAAAATACTAGAACGTTCATAATGAAAATTGCCAAGGTACAGGGCTCTTTGAAGTTGTCACCACAAAAACTTGATTTTGCAGATTTTGCTAAAATTCAGGCATTTATTACAAAAAAAGGCAAACAAAACCAAAGGTTTTCTCACTTTCTGGTAGTGTACAGGTCCTCCCTGTAAATTGCTACGCAATAAATTTTTCGGGTTTCTCACTCCTTCTTGGAAATATTTTAGCTTAAAGATAAGCCGTAAGGCAAAAAATGCGTTTTTGGCCATCTTGGCAGCCATTTTTCTCATAAAGGGGGAGCAGTAGAAACTTTAATTTTTTTTTTAAACAAGCCACTGATATGTTAGCTATTCACAGGAAAAGAGTTTACTTTTGGTTATTTCTCCCATTAAGAGATATCCTCCTGACAGTATATGCATGTTTTTCGCGACGACCATATGCTTTTGTTCCCCCTCTCATGGACTTAAAATTAATTAAACCAAAAAATAATGATATATTTATTATTAGCTGTATTATCTACCCAATATGTCATGAAATTTAATTTATTAAATCATTGAACAATAAATTAGATAATTGATGAAAAAAAGAAAAAGTATTTCTCTGATGCCTGAGCATTATGCATTCATAATTATAAAGCACTAAATACTTTCTTGAGAAATTAATTAACATAAATGAGCTCTAAATAGTTATATTATAAGCAATACCCAATCTTGTGATTGGGATACTCCTGTTTTTAATTGAAGAATTTCTTGAATATCACATGAATATCACGAAAATAAATGAGGTCTTTTCGTTTGATGTAGGATATTTTATGACAAATTTTATTTGATGGGCTACTAACTGAGCATGGTGATAAAGAGCTATTAATTTCAGTATCGAATTTCATTTTACCTTATTAACAGTTAAATATTTACAAAATAATTAAATAAATAATTTAATATAAAGCCATGCTTGAAGAATTAAAATTAGTGCAACTAATTTATTCCCATACTGATCTTTACAAAATTGACATGGGTTGAGCACTGATAAGAACTGACAAGAAAAAGTTTACTCACTAAAATATTAGTTCACAGATACTATAAAGCATACATTCTATTTTCCACAAAATAATACTGCAACAAAGAACAAGGGTATCCTCCTGTTTATAGCCATCAATCAGGAACATCCAATCCCAAGATTGGGTATTGCCTATGAGATAAATATTCGAAGCTCCTTTATTTTAATTGATTTTTCAAGAAATTCTTTAGTACCTATCCCTTTATACCCTTGTTCTTTGTTGCAGTATTATTTTGTAGAAAATAGAATGTACGCTTTATAGTATCTGTGAACTAGTATTTTAGTGAGTAAACTTATTCTTGTCAGTTCTTATCAGTGCTCAACACATGTCAGTTTTGTGAAGATCAGTAAGGGAATAAATTAGTTGCACTCATTTTAATTCTTCAAGCATGGCTTTATATTAAATTATTTATTTAATTATTTTGTAAATATTTAACTGTTAATAAAGTAAAATGGAATTCGATGCTGAAATTAATAGCTCTTTATCACCATGCTCAGTTAGTAGCCCATCAAATGAAATTTGTTATAAAGTATCCTACATCAAACGAAAAGACCTCATTTATTTTCCTGATATTCATGTGATATTCAAGAAATTCTTCAATTAAAAACAGGAGTATCCCAATCACAAGATTGGGTATTGCTTATAATATAACTATTTAGAGTTCATTTATGTTAATTAATTTCTCAAGAAAGTATTTAGTGCTTTATAATTATGAATGCATAATGCTCAGGCATCAGAGAAATACTTTTTCTTTTTTTCATCAATTATCTAATTTATTGTTCAATGATTTAATAAATTAAATTTCATGACATATTGGGTAGATAATACTGCTAATAATAAATATATCATTATTTTTTGGTTTAATTAATTTTAAGTCCATGAGAGGGGTAACAAAAGCATATGGTCGTCGCGAAAAACATGCATATACTGTCAGCAGGATATCTCTTAATGGGAGAAATAACCAAAAGTAAACTCTTTTCCTGTGAATAGCTAACATATCAGTGGCTTGTTTTAAAAAAAAATTAAAGTTTCTACTGCTCCCCCTTTATGAGAAAAATGGCTGCCAAGATGGCCAAAAACGCATTTTTTGCCATACGGCTTATCTTTAAGCTAAAATATTTCCAAGAAGGAGTGAGAAACCCAAAAAATTTATTGCGTAGGAATTTACAGGGAGGACCTGTACATTACCAGAAAGTGAGAAAACCTTTGGTTTTGTTTGCCTTTTTTTGTAATAAATGCCTGAATTTTAGCAAAATCTGCAAAATCAAGTTTTTGTGGTGACAACTTCAAAGAGCCCTGTACCTTGGCAATTTTCATTATGAACGTTCTAGTATTTTTTTTCAGAATGCCTGGAGTAACTAGTTTCCATAGATATCTAACACTTTTATTTTGCATGAGTACAATTTTTTATAAAAAATGATTAAATAACATCACTTTTTTAGTATTTTGACGTGGCGGACAAACTTTGAGGGCATGTATCTCAGAAAATAAGTGGAGCAGGTAACTTTCCTTTTGGGCTTTTTCATACCTCTATACCATCAATCTGTGTACCAAATTAAAAAAAAATCCGAGTCGGTCGTGCGACCAACTTTTTTTATTTTCGGTGATTTGGTATGGAATCGCTCATATATATATTGTTGAAAACGTGTAAAGATCTATTGAAATACATTAGCAGAAAAAAAATCCCAACACCAAGAAGGACTTGCGATAGATAAACGAAATTTGGTAGGCGTGTTTATACATCTGAAAGATGACATCGATTGAAATTTCGTGCTCCGCGCATAAGTGTGGCGCAGCTGGCTTCGGAACATGCAAATAAGGCTAGTTTTAAAAGCGTTTTGCAAAGCTCGTGAGTGTTATTTTTCCGTAAAATGTGGCGCATTGCGTTCATGTTAGTCAGGAATGTCTTTAAGAAGACGAAGAAGAGATTATAAACAGCTCACCGAGTTTGAACGAGGTCGTACAATTTGGCTACGAGAAGGTGGATTTTCATTTCGCCGATATTGCAGAAAGACTTGGTGGGAATGTGTGCACCGTGCATGATTATTGGAAGCTATGGTCAAGGGATGGTACTACCTCAAGAAGATCGAGTTCCGAGCTGCCACGTGGCACGACTGAGAAGGAAGATTGCCGAATCCTGCGTACGGCTGTGGCACATCGTACTGCATCTGCGGCTGACATTCGAGCTGCAGTTGGTACCGTCGTGACCCAAAGAACGGTAAGAAATGGCTTACTTCAAGGACAGCTCTGAGCCAGGTAGCCTGCAGCCTGTATTCCATTAACTGCAAACCATTGCCGTTTGCGACTGGCGTGGTGTCGAGACAGAGCTTATTGGAGGTCGGAGTGGAGATCTGTTGTAATCTCTGATGAAAACAGATTCTGCCTTGGTGCCAATGATGGGCGTATGTTGGTCAGAAGGAGGCCAGGGGACCGTCTGCATCCAAGCTCTCTGCAGCCACCTGGAGTCATGGTCTCTGGAGCAATTTCGCAAGACAATAGGAGCACTCTTGTGGTTATCCCAAACACACTGACTGCAAATTTTTCGTCAGTCTGGTAATTCAATCTATAGTACAGCCCTTCATGAGTAATATTCAAGGGGGAGTTTTTCAACAGGATTCAGGCTCGCCCTCACATCGCTGCTGTAACGCAATGTTCTCTACAGAATGTTGACATGTTGCCATGACCTGCAAAATTACCAGATCTGTCTCCAATTGATCACGTATGGGATATCATTGGACGGCAATACAGTATCATCCACAGTCAGCAATGACTGTCCTAGTATTGACACAACAAGTACAACAAGCATGGCACTCCATACCATAAAGTGACATTCGGCACCTGTATGACACAATGCATGCACGCTTGCAGGTTAGCCTTCAAAATTCTGGAGGTTACACCGGCTCTTAAAGTAACATAATTTCACATTTGCACAGCATTTTCTTGAGCTTAAATTAGCCAGTGATCTTGTACAATTAATCAATTAAACATGTTAACTAGACAATTGCATTACCCAAATTTCATTAGTCTACAGTAATTTTTTCTTGGTGTTGGGATTTTTTTTTCCGCCAGTGTATTTTCAATCAGATTCGTTTATTCTAAAACCTTTTTTCATTTTTAAAGCAATTGTTTTGCATTCGCGATACGAAAATTTTATGTTGTTACATATTGAGGGGTAATTTTTTTTCGTATAAAACAAAGCTGATAATCACTCTACCTGCTGGAAAGAGCAGTGGAACCAGCTTCAGAAGATTGAAGAGGGTGTTTTTCGCAAACATTTCGATCCAGAGACATAGTGTGGCACAGTTTACGTGATTTTGCATCTAAATAAAATAACGTATTGATCTTCTTTATTATGAGGAAAGCTCTTCATTACATGTAATAAATACTTGCAATAAACATGTTTTTTTGAACAGCTTACCATGATTTAGGACTGGTTGTTCGTGGACATTTTTCTGAATTTCATTTGTTTCCATTTTCTTTGTAGTGTCATTCTTGAAACAAAATAATAATAATAATAACAAAAATATAAGGATCCATGGAGTTATTTAGTTCGGCTAAGTCATAGACACGACGAAAAAATAATAATAACAGTTATAAATAAATAAATAAATAAATAAAACAAAATATGTACAAAGCGAAAACTTGATCACTCAGGCTATAAAGATTAAAAAATATATTGATCGAACGTAGTTAAACAAAATCCAATATTGATTCCATTTGATTTTAAAATAGAAAAAAATAAAACTTTTGAATTCCATCCACGACACTCGGCATGCAAATGCAGTCCGAGGGATTGCGTTTCGGCAACTACGATCAAAAAGGGTAATCTATGAAAAGCTGCAAGCTGTTTTTCTTTAAGTAACGAACTATTAGTGCACTAGTGTTCTAATCTAGTTACTTAATTACTCAGTACAAATGACTGATTAAATAAAAGATAAGTTGGCTGGTTAATTAACCCATTAATGCCTGACATTTTTTTTTCCCAAAGATATTTTGTATACTGGTTACAAACAGTGTTTAATGCACAGGAAAAATAGTAAAAAAAATATCATGTAAAAAATAATGTTTTTATTAAGGAAAGAAACATTGTCCCTTAAAAATTACGATAGACCCCAAGGGTGCATACTTGTTTTACTGAATTTTTTTTTCTGCCTACGATATAATAATTAAAAAGACATTTTATAAGAAGAAATAAAATCAGCAATTAACATAAACTGGGAAGCTGGGAATAAGTTTGAAAACTTAGCTTTTTTTCTTGAGATTGTGAACGATGTCATTTTTGATAAAGATCATTTTAAAACTGCTACAGAACACACTTTACAATGGTTATGTGCTGCAATTTGTTAGTAACGAATTGGAACAATACCAAGGTACTCATTGAACACTATTATTTGGTTGAAATGTGCATTTTGGGGAAATTCAGACCCTTTTTTGGACCGTCCCTAAAAAGGGACGCTAGGCATTAATGGGTTAAGAATGATTGATTTCCGTGGCATAATCTACTAGGTAGCTAAAGCGGTAGATTGCTATCTACATTATTGCATGTAGAGAAAATTACAACGTTAAGGAGGCACAAATAAGCAGGGATACTGCAGTATCTCTGCTTATTTGTGCCTCCTTAAAGTTCAAATTTTCTCTACATCAATAGCATAAAGGTATTGTAAAAACTACATTGCTGCATGTTTACGGTTGGCTTACCGCTAATATCATTTTGAATTAAAAACGCATAGGATTGATTCAGATCAACGAACGTATTTCACGTATATATAAACAATGTACATTCATTTTAACTATCAAGACATGGTTCAGAAATATATATTTTATATAGGTACGTAATTTTATACTTTAAATACTTCATTGAGTCATGATTTTGGAAGCGTATCTTTTTGATGTTTTCAAGTGTCATTAGGGCCCTGTGACGTAAAGCAGAAAAATAAAGCAGAAACGTAAAATGGATTAAATGGTGTTCCTATGGTACCCGGATTTTCGGTTTCTGCCTTCGGTTTCGGTCGCGTTTTACGCTGATGTGGAGCAGGGCCCTTATTCGCTTCGCGCGACATATTCTCCATTCAATTTGCAGTTTTTTTTTTAATCTTTTAGGAAACATTTTAGTGTTTTAAAAAAAATTGACAAAAATATTAGGGAACTCATCTTGGAGTTTGGCGAGACTAGCCGGAAGAAAATGTGGTTTAAAGCCAATTTGCACTAGATTTGCATTCTTTTTATTTTAACAACCCAAATATTGTGGGAGACGCACCGCACCCCAACTACAGCACTTCTTAAAGGCACATTCACACTAAAGCCAAATGCTAACTAATAATAAATCTTTACCCACTTTCATGTTTTTCAACCGCTTTTGATCGGCTGGTTGAACAGTAGTTTGCACTAACTCGTCTTTCTCGTCTAGAAGCTGTTTGTTGATTTCCCTGAAATAGAAAAGCATCCGAGTAAAATCAGAGACGTAGGCTAGGGAAATAAAGATCAGGCTGATTATTTCTTCATACTGGTACCTAAACAAAGTTCAGCACACCAATGAGAGATTACAAGTTTGGTACTGCTCAACATCGAATTGAGCTGTTAGGTATTTGTTTGTAAATTCTGTCGTAGCCTTGGCTATGGAGTGGTAATTTTTTGCTTCAGTAAAACAGGATTAATTTCTCAAAATCTATTCATCATAAAAATTTAATAAATTCAACTAATGAACTATTTCATGTCTACAGTTATTATTAATATTTTAAGATTGTTAATTATTACTAATGTTTTTAAAATAGTGCAATATTGTTTGGTTTATTCTCTTTTTATGCCGCAATTTTACACAATAACCATACATGTGATTACTTTCAATACAATTTGGCTGAAAATATTTGACAGGTTGTGACTGGTTGGTTTGACGGGCAAAAGTGCTATTAAATGCATTTTAGTTAAAAAATTTATTTAATTTTTTATTATTTCAAATGGAAATTCTTAACCAAACACAAGCAAGCGAATAATACTCCCTTTTAAAAAAAGCACGGTAGATCTTAGTCGCCTCCCATTATCTTCGTCTAAATATCGTGGAAATTTTAAATGGAATGAAAATTTTAGAGCGGATGGGAAATTTTTTAAGGCAGATCGGTAGAAGGACGGAAATATGTTTCGCCAATAAAATTGGCTGATTTCCGCCAATTGGCTGAAGAATCACATGTATGAATAACTTAAAAATTACTCGATTTTCCTACGACGTTAAAAAAAATATTATTAAAAAAAGTTTCAAAGGAAATTATTGAAAGGTTACTTACTTGAGTTGGTTTAGTTCTAAGACTAAATTTTCTCTTTCTAATGCTATTCCTTCCGAAACTTTCAAAGCAGCTCTATAAGAGAAAACTAATCATATGTGATTTGGAAATAAATTTATAACTTCGATGAAAACCAAAAAAAAAACAGAAAAAGAGAAAAATTAAGTTCTAAGTTTTAAAAATAGTTTTTAAAACCCCGATATCCATGTGCAATTCATTTCTAATTGAAGTTTAATCATCTTTTAAAATCGTTAAATTATCTTTTAAAATCGTTTAATAGCATTTTATATATTGTGTCTCTAGTCTGAAGAGATAACTTTTCCGGGTTTATTGGCCGTGGTCGGAAAGGAAAAAAAAATCCAAACGTTTTGTCAAGCACTGCGGCTGACATCAATGGTTGAGTTTGATGCGACCACGGCCAATAAGGTAAGAATGGTAATTCAAAAAAAATTTTTTTTCAACTTACTGAGCTCTTTTTCTTTTCTCTTCGATGCTTCTTTTTCTCAGAAGAGAAAGCTGACTCTTCATGTCGTTCAACATTCGTTCAGATGCAGCCAAACGAGACTCCAAAACATCTCTGTCCTGTAAAATTAAATACCTCGATCATATTAGCGTGCGAAAGGCAGCAAGCAGACTACAATAGATCAGTTCCAGCGGCAAATTTATTCAGTTGAATCATCAAAATGCCACAATTTTTTTAGTTTTATTATACGTTGAAGTTTTTCCATTTTACGTTATACGTTGTAAAAAGCCATTCTTGAAAATACCTTACAACATAAACAAATTAATCTCTTCCCTTTTGATACCACTCGGTCATATGTTTTGTTTTCAAATGACCTTATGAAATATATCCAAGTAAAAATAATTCAGCTTTCCGCTAAATTTTCAAATTTAAGTACCACTGTGTCCCATTGAAATGATGAGAAACGTATTCCCCAGATCCCTCCTCCTCTTTATTATTTTTCTTTTTAATCACATTCTCGTTATTTGTATTTAAGTTGGTATAATAAACCACTAATAATGACTTCCACAAAATATGAAATGTTTTAAAATGTCGTAAGAAGTATTTTTCAACGCTTCACCAATAATTTTGAAAAGCAGTGTCTACGTACGTGCAGGTTGACTCAGCGGTCGGAAGTAGCGCGCTACAAGTAGCGAAACTACTGTAGTAGCTACATTTTTTAGTAGTTAGTAATGTAGCGCACTACTTAAAAAAAAGTAGAGTAGTGAGTAGCGCGATACAAAAAATAGTAGTTTGTAGCGATTTCTGGAAACCACTTTTAAATTAGAAAAATAAATAAAAAAATGAAAAAAATTTAAAAAAAAAAAAGAGAAGGAAAAATACAAGGTTTAATTGACTCTGACATGCAAATCTTGCACAAATACAGCAGCGGAAACAATGAGAGAAAATAATCATAAAAAAATATGAGCTGATCTTAGATACATCATTTTGACGAAATACATTCTATCTGTTTGATGTCATTGGTTTATTTGATATCATACTTTTTATATTCTTTCAAATAATTTTCATGTTCCTAAATATTCCCTGGCAAGAAATTAAAAAAAAAAAAAAAAAAAGGTTGAATTCTTTCAATATTTCAACTTTTGAATCCTTTCTTGTGGCGAATATTCATAAAAATTGTAAAAAAATCTAAAAAGAATAAATTTTAGCAAAAAAAATAAAATAAGGGAAGAAAAAGGAAAAGTAACAAATAAATTCAAAGATAATTCCTAGTTCTATTCCATATTCAAATGAGTTAATTTATTAATGTAGACCACTTTTCGAATTTTTTCGATCAATCCTGAAACGGTGTATGCTTTTTATTTATTTATTTATTTTTTAAAGTAGGGAAGTAGTGAGTGCAATATAAAAGTAGTTCGTAGTTGCTACATTACAAAAAAGTAGTTGTAGTTGTAGTTAACTACATTTATAACGAAGTAGTTGTAGTTGTAGTTCGCTACAAAAGAAATATAGTTTTTCCAACCACTGGGTCGACTGAATGGTTCTTGAACTTTTGAATTTTTCAAGATAAACTTATTACGTTGTTAGCGCTTATCAGCACAATGAACTATTGGTCTCAATTTTAAAAAAAGAAAAATAAATAAAAAAGAAACAAAGAAAAAAACCTTTTGAAGTTTAAAGTTTTCATGTTTCGTCTCTGTTTCTCCTGAATTCATGTCTTCAAGTTGTCTCTCCATCTGAAAGAAAGGAATCAGTATCAAAAGGCCAGTTCCGGGGGAAAGCTACTGCGATTGAAAATTTTCATCTGTGAACCATAGAATGATTTAAAGCAAACTACTATCCGATAATTTATTTAGCAAAGACTTGTAATAATCAGAAAACTCTGAAAAAAGATTAATCAAAATTTTCAAAATGGTTCATTCAATTACTAAATGCTATGTTAAAATTCGAACTACTTTGGCAAATGTTCAATGCGCAAAAATACAAAAATTTTTTTAATGAGAATTTAAGATAAATAAATACTACGTAGGAATATAGTTAAAGAATTTCTGTTGGTCACAAAAAAAAGGAAAACTCTTAGACGAAATCACCGCAACAATTTCAGCAAAACCAAAAATTGTGCGTTTATTGATCCTATGATTCTGCCAGCCTCTTCGAAGTAAAATCTTAATCTTCAGTGAGCTTTTCCGCTTACCGATACGACAGCGATCAATCGTACACGATTATAGTTATCCGATATTGGAGCACGCAAAATGCATCAACGTGCATTAACGTACGATACGCGTTTTTCTACCTTACGATTCAATGACGATTGTGTCGTCTCCGCTAAGCCGTCATCATGTATCCGACCTTTTTGAATTGAAAAGCACTTTTCACTTTTTCTTTATCGGTTGGATGGGGCACTGAAGAGCGCTCTGTTTTTTGGATCCAGAAAATTAGCCGAGCAAACCCCTGGTCCAGTATCCCCAGAGATATCGATTCACTTGAAGGACTTTGTAACCGCGAGCATTTTTAACGTCCCCCAGTCACCATCGTCGAAGACATAGTAAAAACTGCTAATTCATTAAATTATCAGTTTTCGAAACTATGCCTCAGTAGAAACGAATTGAGATGAGTGTTCTCGGCGAAAATATTCGACAATTTCATACCTGAGCATGTTCTTGCAGCAAATCTTGAAGCTGCTGATCTTTAAGACGCAATTCAGTTTCAAGCTCATCGCGGAGGCGTTGCTCTTTGTGCTGTTCCTGAAAATATACGCAGTTTGTTTGTTCATGAAAACATTGAAATGGGGGAGTTTCCGAAATTTCAAAAGTATTTTTTTCTGAAAGAGCATGCTTCAAAACATAGGAATTGACCGTTTTTTTTATTTTTTGACACAGTTATATATTTTTTATGAATTATTTTAACCGGTGCGCAGATGCTATTCCGAAAAAAAAAACATCTGCGCATGACGTCAGTGGTGCAAGTAAGCGCGAAATCTAATTAGTTGTAGTGAGATGACGAAGGTCGTGACGTCACCGATTCCTGAAGCAAAAGTGTGTTATTATTGGAAAGAGAGCTGTTAGGTGCACCAGTGACGTCACAAAAACCACGCCCCGTTTTCAAGGTAGGGTATTTAAAAAAAGTAATAAAAAATAAACTGTTGGGAAAATTAAAGTATTTTCCGGGCCCATGTTATTTTTTTATATCATTCAATCAATTTCAGTAACAAAAAGTAGAACTTTTGACTGAAGGAAACTCCCCCATTGCGGAGTAAATTCAACCCGTTACCGCCCAGTGATCTATTTATTGATCACCTCTTTTCAGACTGCTCACTGAAAAGTGAAAACACAAAACCTTTTTATCATTTTTTATTCATATTAGATGGTTTCCTATTGGAAATTGGTTGAATAGGAAACCAGTTAATAAGGATAAGAAATGATGTATAGTGTTTTCAGTGAGCAGTCTGAAAAGAGGTGATCTATAAACAGATCGCTGGGCGGTAACGGCTTAAGACAGTGAAAAGCAACGGGACGTTAGTGGACTTTTTAGATTTTGAGTAAAGCCAGGTCCGTCATTAAAGGGGATCAGGGAGGATCAATTGCCCTCCCCACCCCTGCTCCGGTTTTGCGATGTTAATGTATTACATGTAAGTCGAGGTTTTTCGCTGTTTTTTTTGGGGGGGGGGGGATAATTTGCATCGAGTATGTACCTTCTCCCCCCACCCTCCCTCCCCGCACACACAGAAGAATTTTAAATGATAGGCCTGAGTAAAGAGCTTTCAGAAATACGCGACATAACTTACATGAATCACGTTTGTTTTAAACAGTTTTGATTCAATAAAGCTGCTAATTGAATCAAGCTGGATATTGTTCTGTTTTAGACGACTCGATTCATTAAAGCGGTTAATTCAACTAACCACTGATTCAACATACCGGCGTCCACTAAATACAGCTTAGTACGAATGGCCTTTTCTATACCGCCTACATTTCTTCTACTCTCAGCCTAAAATCTTATATCTTTAAAAGAGGAATTCTTGTATAGTTATTTATTTATGTTTCGTTCCTCGAAAACGTCTCTAACGATTTCGATCAAACTTTGTATTTAGATATAGTTTTGATTTTTAAGTTCATCCACATCGGCGTTTTTTCTGTAAAAATGATTTTTCACAAAAAACCTGTTTTTTAAAACGTAACTCTAACCTCTGAAACGGCTTTTACGAGTTAAACGAAATTTTCTATTGAACACAGTTTTGGTCTTAAAGTTCATTTACAGCATCATCATCGGCATCGATGTTTTTTTTTTTTTTTGTATAAAAACGCGATTCTACGAGAAAAAAAAAGTTTTTGGACTTTATTTGTATCAGTGGTTAGAAAAACTACATTTGTTTTGTAGCGAACTACAACTACAACTACTTTGTTATAAATGTAGTTAACTACAACTACAACTACTTTTTTCAAAATGTAGCGACTACAAACTACTTTTGAGTTGTAGTCGCTACTTCGCTACTTTTTAAAAAATAAATGAATAAAAAGCATGGACGGTTTGAGAATTGACCGAAAAAAAATGGAAAAGTGGTTTACATTAACTAATTAACTCATTTGAATATGGAATAGAACTCGGAATTGACTTTGAATTTATTTGTTACTTTTCCTTTTTGTTCATCCCCTCCTTTTTTTTTTTTTTTTTTTTGCTAAAATTTGTCCTTTTTAGATTTTTTTTACAATTTTTACGAATATTCGCCACAAAAAAGGATTCAAAAGTTGAAAGATTGAAGGAAATCAACCTTCTGGTTTTTTTTTTTTTTTAATTTCTTGCCAGGAAATATTTAGGAACATGAAAATAATTTTAAGAAATATATAAAAATTATGATGCCAAATAAACTAATGACATCAAACAGATAGACTATATTTCGTCGAAATGATGGATCTAAGATCAGCTCACATTTTTATGGTTCTTATTTCTCATTGCGTCCGCTGCTGTACTCGTGCAAGATTTGCACCAGTCAAAGTCAATTAAACTTTATTTTTTCCCTTCGTTCTATTTTTGAATTTTTTTTTCAATTATTTATTTTGTTTTTTAATTTAAAAGTAGTTTCCAGAAATCGCTACAAACTACTATATTTTTGTATCGCGCTACTCACTACTCTACTTTTTTAAAAAAAGTAGTGCGCTGCACTACAAACTACTAAAAAATGTAGCTACTACAGTATCGCTACTTGTCGCGCGCTACTTCCGACCACTGCTTTGTATATCGGAAACGGCTCTAACGATTTCGATATTAAAGCTAAAGAGGGAGCAAGTGTTTATGTTTATACAAACAATGTACAGTTTTTGACGTAACGCTCAGCAGACTTTAAAAAGCAGTCTGACGTAAACTTCCCTTCGAACTTCTGATCAAATAAAGTATTATCGTCTGTTGTATCACAAAAGCTGCGTCATCTGCAGCTGCTGTGCTCCACATCCGGGAAACCGCAATCAAAAGAATTCTACAATGTTGTGATTGCAAAGGCTGTAAATTCTCAGAGAAAACAAAAAGTTCATTCCAGAACGAACTTAATAAGCGTGTTTTACTTCAATTCAACCTTTCTTCCTTTTAACGCACCGTTACATGAGCATTTGTTCTCCTTTTGATGTTTTACATGGCCTTTTTAAAACGACTGTCATAAATAATCATACTGTAAATACTGTAAAAAAATAATGTAATATTTTTTTAATTTTAGGAAATTGTTATACCTCATATAAAGTTCTTTAAAATTTCTGATTTTTTTAAGGTGTTCGATGAGCAAAATAAATAATTTTTAGAATAGAAAATGATGTCGAAATGCCTAGGGAAAATCTCTAACAATCATGCTTTCCCTCCGGTAAAATTCAAATGTTATTTGCATAAGGGCCAATCCATGGTTACGGTCGTTACATTCACACAACTTCAGCTGCTCATATTTTATTCATAAATGCAGTTAAAGTTCTAATGAAAACAGGGAATGACAAAGTTCCCCCCCCAACATGATTATCACCAAGCGTTAGTTTGAAAATACTAGTGGAAGTTGTAGAAAAATCTCGAAAATGTGTGGTTACGGTCGTTACAAAAAAAAAAGTTTTTTGAGTGCTATCAAACACTGCCACTTTTCTGTGAATCTATTGCACGTATGATCTTCTGGATTTTTATAATAATTGCTCAATAAATGAGGCATGATATCATACAAAGAACTTAGCTTTTTTGTTGAAAAATAAATTTTTATGAATTTTTGATTGCGGTTACGGTCGTTACAAAAGCGGTTACGGTCGTTACGCGTCTGACTATTTTCAATATATATGTTGCTAAAAATGAGTAAACGGCTATTTTAATTCATTTTTCCGCCATATATAAAGTCAAGTAATAGACATATGAGCAGAAAGGTTCTCCAGTTAGTTCATTTGATAAGATATAATCTTCAATTGATTACTTTAGACTTTGGAAGCTTTCAAATTCCTTGAGCTACGTTTTCCCATGAAACTTCACCAGAATACCCACACCTCCCAGTCTCTCTTCAGATATTTTAGCTCCACTAAATCCTCATAATCATCTGTGATTTGAGCTCTGTATTTTTCAGTACTCTGCTTAGAAAAATTTCTACAAATTCGCTTATTACGTAAATGGTATTGATTGCACCGGGCACCTTATTGCTTCAATTACACACAAGTGTTCGTTCCATTAAGCATTTTTAAATTACTCACACATTAAGATTTTTTTTCTGCATAAATCATTTGCCCTCGTCCTCCCTTTATCGAGATATAAATTTTAAAGGCTTAAGTTTAAGTGTAGCTCCAAATTTAAAGGCTTCTGGGAAAATATAGAAGGCCGACTATTTCACCATCTGCATGTGATAGGACAGCTATCAGCAAAGCATGCGAAAAGATGTCTCCCATCATAACCTGAAACTCGCTAAATTTAGTGACTTTATTACAATTTCGGCAGACTTTAGGACTTTATAATTCGAAAACGAGGAGGTGAGGGCAAATAATTTATAAATCCAGCAAAATGTTTTACTACAATGTTTCAAATGCAAATAACATATTTTTTTTTCATTATTTCACTTTTATATGGTTTCCTGGTGAACATCAAATGACCCCTGAGCCAAATTTGTCTAAGAACTAACATAAACGGTATTTATAGTAGGAAAGCTCCTTTATAGGAGCTTTTCCACGCTATAAGAGATGAATACCCCCAAAAGTAGCTTTCAAATGCATCAGTGGACTTATGTACCAAATTTGGAAAAGATCCGACGTGAACTGTGAATTTAGACCTAAAAGATGTAACACCCGTAACCAACATAGCACAAAAACGAAAAGGTTTTTTGAAAAAATTATTAGTGCATGTTTTTAGAATAAATGAGTACACTAACAAACCTAAATGGCAAACTTCTACCTCAAATAGTTATTGCTACAGAATAACAAATACTTGTTTTCGGTTACGGTCGTTACAAAGATTCTAGATAATTTTGCCTGCCTGTAATTAAAAACTAATACAACCTACAGAGAAATTGATTGCTGGAAAAGGTCAAAGGGGGTGCTTACTAAAGCACTATAATTCGTCATCTTCCAAATTGAACCCGGTGTGGCCAGGGTCTAGGCTGGAAACTTGATAATTTTTAACTGAAAAAATGGGTTAGAAAAACCGTAACTTTAGGACGTTGAAACCATGTTTACAGTAAAAACTACGATATTTTACACTTTGAATTAGGAAACTATGCTTTCTTGTGAATAAAATGACATATAACATGTTATTATTAAGTGAGTTTCATATTTTGATGTCTATGTCCTATTTCTCATGGATTGGCCCATAACATTATCAGAGAATGAAATCAATGTTTATTGATTTTTTTTTAAAGGAAATAAATAAATAAATAAAAATCTGTTGAATAACAAAATTTATATGAAGGAAACTGAAAGCGACAAAATAAAAGTACAGAAGGTCTAAAAATAGTTATATTTAAGAGGGAAGCAACTGAGTTGATAAACAAACTAGGGAATAATGTTATAGAGAGGGACAAACAACAGTCATGTACTGACAAGGAAATTTCATTAAAATAACTATTAGAGATTTAAATATCAGGTTTATTTTTAATTATCTAAAAAAAAATCCACACTTCTTTTACACTTCTGCGTATGAAAAGCTTTCGTAGTTCATAGAAGATTTAGATTAATTTCAACTTTTCGCCAGGCACTAGCGCAGCCAGAATTCTCCTTTCATGGGATGAAGTCTGGGTCATAAGTCCTTATATAGACATAAACTGCTGTATTGGAATTGACTATGTGAAAACTGATGGTTCTGGCCCTTACGCAGCACCTGGGGAAGGAGTTCTTTCATAAACGCCATTGTTAGTTTTTAATGTAAAAAGTAAATAAATAAAAATCATCAAAAAACATCTAAATAATTAATTTAGAAAATTATCTTAAACAGTTGTTAAACATAAATTTTCCTGTCCAATTCTTTTTTAAAACACCCTGTGGATCAGTGTTCCTAATATGGGGCGCATGCCCCATTAGGGGGAGTTTGATTTTTTCAGGGAACAATCCCAGATTGACTTATTAATTGTTTCAATTTAGCAACACATTTCAGTTTTTTTTATTACCAGCTACATGTTTTGTTTGACATCTTGTTTGAGCTATGTTAACTGTATTTCAGGGTTAGTTCAAGTTGAAAAGCACTCATGCTTTAAATAATTTGAATAATATGTCAACAGGTGGCATCAGCACAGTAGATTGGGAAAGGGAGGGGAAGCAGGGTCAAAATAAGGTTAGGAAACGCTGGTGTATATCCAACCATGTAAAAATTAATCGAAGCACTTGAAATCAAAGAGGTGCAAATGTCAAATTTGAAGATAACTAGTATAGTACAAATGGTAGAAGAAACTTTCATGTATTTTGGAGCAATCGCGGTTCTGCTACTGTCTTATCTTCTTGGGTAAAACCTTCGCGCATTTACGCCATGCGTCAGGTCTTCTCTAATCTTACCAAAATAGGGGTGTTAGGTAAGATAACAATAAGGGGAAGAATAATAAAAAGCATGTTGAGCTGTATCAAACATCGTGGAACGATGCTTATTTCAAATACATAGTTTAGCTAAATATGTCAAAAGGATGTAGCAAATGCAAGTTTTAAATTGAAAACTTCGGAAAGTTGTCACCAACAACCCATCTACCCTTTTTTAAGTGGAACTGTTTGCGAGTGCCAGGCGCGGCTTTCACGGACCGACAGTACACAGTATGATTTAGGAAAACTTTTCAATGAGAAAGCTTCTTCCCAATTTGAAATCAAACGCGCTTGCTCAAAACTTCAAAAAGTCCACTTTTATCCTTTTGCCCTTCAATGGCTCAGTTTTGAATTCATAACAGTCTTGTTTACTGATTTCTTCAGGGTTAAGAGTAAGAATGCACTTATCGGCAAATTGTCCTGTCACCGATTAATTGGCAACATATATTCGATCAATGCCGATTAATCGTCTGCCAGGTAATTAAAATGGTACTTATTTTTAATATGTTAATAATCAATATTTTGTAGTAATATAAGACTTTTTACCTGAGCCAGAATCTGCTCCTTTTCCAAACGAAGTTGTTCTTCCATTTCCGCGTATAAGGACTGCACCTGAGCCTCGTAGTCTTGACTCCGACTTAACAAGAGAGAGAAAGAAAGCATGTCTTGTAAGTATTATTAAGTGCTTTAAGTACAAGCGTATCAGCAACTTTTTAATGATTTCATGTTTCATAAAAACAATAATAGATAAAATAAGAAACAACGTTTAAAAGCAAATAAAAGATTAAAAATTTCAAAAGGCAAACATGTTTCGGAGGCAACTGGCTCCAGCCCCGTCATTTAGGGGGGGGGGGCAGGGACTTTGAGAAATTAATGTATTTACCTATAAGTGGGCGTGGCTTTTGATGTTTTCCGATGAAATTGCATTGCATTTGGACCCTTTGCCCCCCCCCCCCCCTAGAAAAACTTGAAATGACGTCTCTGACTGCCTCCTTCTTTAGTGCCCAGCAAGCAAATGGAATGAAACAAGGTCTTTTGGAAACAAGAGTCCATTTGCTTGCTGTTAACTGAAGAAGAAGGCTGTTGCCTCCGAAACATGTTTGCCTTTTGAAATTTTTAATCTTGTATTTGTGCTTTTAAACGTTGTTTCTTATTTTGTCTACAGTGTGGTTATAAATTAACAGGAGGTGTTTGGAGCCCTATAGCTCGCGAACTACTGGGTGAAATATTGCCGAATTTCGTGAGCGTGCATATTAGACCATGGGATTTTGATTTCATGAATAAAAAAAATTAGTTTGAAAAATCACCACCAGGGGGAAATTTGGCGCTGTAAAAGTGTATTATTCTGATTATCGAAGAGTTAATTGCTACTGACAAAATATGCATCCATTTTATTTGCAAAAATGACTTTTTCTGTCACAAATGTGGTTCGATATGATCGCCATTGTAAAGTTGTAAGAACTGCATACGATGCACAACATTTTCTACGGCAGCTCGTAACATATCAGAATGGATTTCTTGATGAGAATGCTCCCAGTCTGTCATTTTACAGATGATCGCTAAACGCAACGCGTTTATGCAAATTATTGCATTCTATTTGGTTAAATGGACCGCTATTTTGTTCGTGAAGATTTTTTTTTTTTCTTCTAGAAAATTCTACGGCGATCATATTAAACCTCATTTGCAAAGCACAATCATTTTTGTTTGGCGAAATTGATTTATACAGCATCTTTTGAAGTTTAATTCGCGATATTCGGTGTAATACACTTTTACAGCGAGAAATTTCCCCCTGGTGGTGATTTTTCAAACTAATTTTTTTTAATTCCAGAAATCAAAATCCCATATTCTAATATGCCCGCTCACGATATTTGGCAATGTTTCGCTCAGTAGTTCGCGAGCTAGAGGACTCCAAACACCTCCTGTTAATTTATAACCACCCTGTATTTTAAGCACAAAGCTATCGCTTTTTAAAAATAATAACAATAATAAATATGTTTTACAATATACAAGTGCATTTGCAATATTACTTTGTTTACTCTAATAAACTGAGCTCAGGTTTGTAATAGCGCGTGAGGGCCAAGGCCTGCTATGCCCATCTCAGTTTTCGTGACCGAGGGCTCAGGGATGCAAACAGATGTTCCGGCCAGGTAATCACGGATCCCCCAAGGTTTAGTTCCCAAGCAAGCATGGTACTCATTTTGTCGACTCACTGAAGGGATGAGAGACAGAGACAATTTAAGAGACCCCTAATAGAAACAATTGCCCATCCCAGGTCTTGACTATTTTCAGGCTTTTAAAGACATTAAAATATCCATATAAAAACAGACAAAGCGATAAATGTATAGAAATCGACTATTGTACAACTACACACACGCAAGCTTAATTAAATCTCTTTCTTATTATTTGTATCCATGTATCGCATCCCGCAGGTATGGTAATTTCGAAAAAAAAAATTCATATTACTTAACTTATTTTAAGCACAATAATATTAGAACACATTAAATCAAAGCATTAAAAAAGTAAATATAAATTAAGTTGAGGGTTCTTGCTGAGGTTGGCATGTAATACTAGTCATTTACAACATCAGTGCGACAAATCCTTCACATTTTTGTCACTATTAGGCTGTGTCTGTGACTAAGCACTTCAGGTCACTTTCAGTGTTCAGCTCAATATTTTGACTTTATGTAGGATGCAGGGTTATAGCTGAAAATGGCAGACTTACAGAGATAAGAGAACGAAATCGATACTAAAAATTGGCGATAATGTCGAAAACCTTTACATTTGACTGAAAAAATGAGCAAATGAAAGTAAAGTAGAAATAATCAAAGTTTAATCACACAAAATTTGCAAAAGTCTGCAGACACGTGTTTCGGGGTTACAAGAAACCCCTTGTTCAATGCAAAGAAATGTGAGCTTTAGGATGAAAAGTCATCCGAGAAAATTATAGTTAGTTTTTTCTTTTACTTTTTATCATTTTATACATTCGTGTCCTCCCCCCTTGAAATCCTTCTACGCCCCCCTAGTTGCCCTCTCCTATAGGTTGAGAACTACTCATTTGTAGTATTCCACTTTTATTAGGAATTACGAGTGCAATCAATTTGCAAAACACTTGCTGCAAAACATCTATTATTCTGGTACGACATTTATGCGTGGTAAAATGAGTACTATATATTTAATCCCATCGCGGTTTGAATGAGAAAGTGAATAGTGTATGATGAAGAACAAAAAAACAAGTCTACACGTGGAAAAATCGTTCTGATGAACTTGACAGTTGCTCGTTGCAGCTGTTACAGCTGAACAATTAAAATGGTTCACTATCTGTAAAGCGTGAAAGGTATTTCGGGCTATAATCAAACATTCTTTAATGATTTCGTGTGTAACAAGTGCGAAGTATGTGCGTATGTACTCAAAGTCTAGATCAAAGAATAGCTTTGAAAGTAATAATTTATAGCATGGTCTATCGTTTTTTCGACTTATTTCAACTTTTATTGTTATAGGAACATTTCTGTTACGACTCAAAACAGTAATACTTTTGAGGCAAGAAAATAAATTATTTTTCGAAAAACAATTAGCTATGCAGGTTCGCCTTGATACGAGGTCACGGGAGGTCACTGTGACCACCCAAAAGTTTCCTTATTCGGCAAATTTTGCTTGACAATTCCGCAAATTTGGTGACAGTAAAGCACAATTTGCGTTTAAAAATGATTGCTTTGTTTTGCTTGCACATGCTTGTATTTTATTATTCAGTAAAGTTCCGAATTTCATTCGATAAAGTAAGAATATTCCCTTCGCAAGAATTTTAGTTCGGGGTGACCCGATTGCTATGATACAATCAATAACAGGTTAATACTGTTCGATATTTTAACGTGCGACCTTCCTCGAATTGGCGCATGTGTCAGGTCTCTTCTGATTTTATTAAAATAGGGATGATGATGCTAAGAGAGACAACAGGGAATGTAAGGGGATAATGGGGGAGTTTCCGAAATTTCAAAAGTATTTTTTTCTGAAAGAGCATGCTTCAAAACATAGGAATTGACCATTTTTTTTAATTTTTTGACACAATTATGTATTTTTAATGAATTATTTTAACCGGTGCGCAGATGCTATTCCGAAAAAAAACATCAGCGCATGACGTCAGTGGTGCACGTAAGCGCGAAATCTAATTGGTTGTAGTGAGATGACGAAGGTCGTGACGTCACCGATTCCTGCGATTGGACAACTCAAGTCAAGCAAAATGGTGTTAGTAAAGATTAGATAATACCTGTGATTGGTTGAGAGCTGTTAGGTACACCACTGACGTCACAAAAACCACGCCCCGTTTTCAAGATAGGGCATTTAAAAAAATTAATAAAAAATAAACTGTTGGGAAAATTAAAGTATTTTCCGGGCCCATGTTATTTTTTTATATCATTCTATCAATTTCAGTAACAAAAAGTAGTACTTTTGACTAAAGGAAACTCCCCCATTGTTTTGTTTTGTTTTTCGTTGGATTCGTTTATTAGACGTATTTGTTTGTGTTGATGTTTTTTTTTAATTTATTCACCTTCCTTATCATATCTGGGAAAGAAATAATTTTGGAATAAGCAGAAATGCTGTCATGGTGCATTTGCTTAATCAAGCTGTCTCCCCTTTATATGGCTTTCGAAGTCGGGCAGTAATTAACATTTCTCTTTACTTTTGTCCATAATGCTCCCAAAACAAACTCTTCTTTGATTTGTGCATTTTTTTCCTGCATCGACGTCCAGGGATTAACTTAAAAAATATATATTTAATGAGAAAGGTTTTAGACACAGTTTCATATGAATTTATTTTCAGAAATAAATAACTTTAACTTACTTTTTCAAAGTGGACTGTAAATTGTTCCTTTCTAATGCTGATTCTTTCAAATCAGCAGCCATTTTGGACACAAAATTTTCAAAGTTTGACCTCATGACCGGATCTTCTTTTTGCACTCGACGCCACATTTCCCGCACAAAATCTTCACTAAACAGAAAGAGAAAAATCTTGAGAAAATGATAATATTACCAGAATATCTGTGGCTGAATCAAGAAAATTAAATATAATGTACAATAGAGTGCTGGAAGAATATTTTTTCATGAACTACTGAGACTCATCTAGAATTTTGAACTCATATATTTCGTTTTTGTTTACATTCCGTTATGTTGTAGAAAATACAGTAACAACAAATCTTTAGAACTACACCAAACATAGTTATAGAAAAACTCGGTTTAAATTATTATTATTTTTTTTAATTTAATTTAGTTGAATACTGATAAAAGTTTGTCACTACTTTTTGCATATTTCTAGCTCAAAAGATTGCTACGCCTTTCCAACAGCTATGTGCTTTGTATTACTTGAAACATTATGAATGTAAAAAGTTCTCGGAACAGCTTTAGGCTTTTTCCAATCATAAATAATTATAATAAATTACGAAAAGCACACAGTACTGCTATATTAATAATACTATCAATAACTCCAAGTAAAAGTTTTCAAACCACTGTCACAAACTTGCAAATAGTCCATAGTAGGACGCATGCTAACAACAAGTCAATCTCATCTTACATTCCATCACTCCTGCACCTCGTAGTTAACCTGAGCAGCTTGAGGAATTCTAGAGAACACTATGTAAGCTTGGGCTGAGATGATTCCAGTTTTAATACATCTTATGAAGATAGTACATTTTTATAATTTGTAAAAACAAAATTAATAAAGTTTAATTTTTCAAACAATTGCTTCCCTATACTTAAGGATGTCAAAAAACTTTTATTCAATCCCTTTATGAGACGTTCCATTATTCATAAGATCACTTTTTGTGATGAAAAGGGCTTTTGTTACCCCGAAATATGCAACTAATCGTTTGCGATTTTTATACTTTTTTTGCGTCGTTGATTCAAATTTTCAGCAAATAGGCATTGATTTTATTTTTTATCATGACTTTAAGACCAAATAATTTTCGTCATGCCTTTCTGTCTGTATGTTAATTTACAAGAACTAAACGAAAGCCAAAAACTATTCTGTAAAAGTTGTTTCGCTGCTAGCAAAGTGTCAATGTGGAGAAAACAACTTGACCTCGCTAGGAATCCATGCCGGAATAAAAAATTCGTCCACAGAACGTATTTGTGCAATGCTGAAAAGCATGTGAAATGGGCCTCCAACTAGAGTCCGGATTCAGAGTTTGGTTTTAGAGGGTTCATTTCCAGAAGGGGGATCATAATTGATTTTTTTTTGGCTAAGGGTCTGCGGCGACTTTTTCGAAATGTCCAGAACGCAGTTTTAGGCTAGCTTTAGTCACTTAAAGTGGACACCCCTTTCGATCTACTCCTGTGTCCATTGACCTTAAATGTTATTGTAATATGCTTTGATTCAGCCAGTAAAGAGATCTTCGTTCCTACAAAAGAAGGGAGAAAGCGACGGACTTCAAAGTAAAATGCACTGGGGAAAAAATATTCTTGGACTTATTGAGAATCATACGCTGTAAAAATGTTAAAAGAAAGAGATTTATGCTCTCGTGTGAACACAATCATTAAATTAGATGTTAGTACTTCCCTTATGGCCTATGACTATTTCAGATCATTGAGCTCGACACTAAAAGGAGAGCGAACTCAGCGGTCCGTTTTTTGCCCAAGCGAATATGGCAAAAGGACTGCTCTTTTCGTATTTAAACTTAAGTTTTATTCATTAAAGCGTTTTGCTATGCATTTTTTAGCCTACTTTCCCGTTAAAAACAAAAGAAAGACGAAAAAAGTATCAAAAGTAGCTTAATGCATCTAAAAAATATCGCCAAGTCCAAAAAATATCGCCAAGTTAAAAAAAATATCGCCAAGTCCAAAAAATATCGCCAAGTTAAAAACATAAAAAGGCAAAATGAATATCTAAAAATTAAAAATTTGAAAGTAAGGTATTGAGATGGGGAATTTGTGCGTCGGTCTGTCGGTCGGTCTGTCTGTCCACCCCCCCCCCCCCTAATAACTTTTGAATGAACATTCCGATTTGGACAAACTTTTTTTTGTTGGAAAGATCTCGGCGAGTACAGCTCATTCCCATATTTGATTTTTCGATTTGAACAATTTTTGGTTCAACTTTGAACCGTTCAAACAACCTGTCCCGCGATGCTAACTTTTGAGTGAACAGTCCGATTTGAACAAACTTTTTTTTTTTGTTCGAAAGATCTTATCAAGGATACTTCATTCCCGTATTTACATTTCCGATTTGAACAATTTTTTGTTCAACATTGAACCGCTCAAGCAAGCTGTCACCCCAATAACTTTTGAGTGAACAGTCCGATTTAAAGAAACTTTTTTTTTTGTTCGAAGGATCTCAGCAAGGATACTTCATCATCGTATTTAAAATTTCAATTTGAACATTTTTTCGTTCAACATTGAACCGTTCAAGCAACCTTTCCCCACCTAATAACTTCTGAGTGAACCATCCGAATGGAATAAACTTTTTTTTGTTCGAAAGATCTCGGAGAATACAGCTCATTCCCATATTTGATTTTTCGATTTGAACAATTGTTGGTTCAACTTTGAACCGTTAAAACAACCTGTCCCGCGATGCTTTCAGAAAAAAAATTTAACATTAGCGCCTACGGGGAATTAAAGTTGAATGTTGATACTGAACTTAAAGTCGGATTTCCTTCAAACTAACTTTGTAAGAAAATGGTTTTGATGAGTAATGTTTGTAAAGTACTTTTCTGAATAATCTTCTGTGAGGACTCTGATTCCGACTCCGACTCCGCAAACATGGCGGAAATGCAGGCTCAGAAAAAAAATGACTGACTGTGCAGACGATTTTTTGTTTATTTATTCATTTGTTTTATTTTATTTATTTATTTATTATTATTATTATTATTTTTGGCAGACGATTTTTTTGTAATAAAAATGTTTCATTCACAAGGGCATTTTATTCTTTATTTATATTTAACAACTGGCAACGAATTAAAAGTGAAATTTGAGACATTTTATCAACGGACGAGTTTTTTTTCTTTCTTTGATAAAATGTGTTTTAATGTACTTTGTACTTTTATTTTATTTATTTATTTATTTTTTTTTGAAAACAATTGAGGAATTTTTCTACGGAAGAACTGTAACAGTTACATTCTTTAAAAGGTGCGACAGAACTTTATTTATTCATTTATTTACTTTTTATGTGTCTATTTCATCTGATGAGAGGGGTATATTTTGCTTTTAGAAATCAGCTTTAAGTGCTAAAAAGGTATGTTTGACATAATTTTTAGTCTCAGATAATTAAGAGAATAATGATCAGATGCTAGAATGCCGATGTCCATGTACGGGAAAGTACGCTCGTTTAGTTTAGTTTACAGAACTTCTTGTTGAGTCCTTGATCTGCTCAGTTAGTAATGCCAAAAGAAGCGCTCTTTTCCTATTAAACAAGATGTTTTATTGTGCGAAACGTTTTGCTCAATTCGCTGGAAATTCAGACCGCGAGCTTCAATGTTGAAGTATGGGAAGTTCTCTCTCCTCTTAGTCTTATACCTCAATGTTCCAGACTGGGCAAGAGCAGAGTTGCAGTCTCTGGGGGCTGGATCGAGCTGATTGTTGTTTGATTCACTTTAAAATAATTTTATTCGTGCATCAACTTTCAAATTGTTTTGTTTTGTTGCGCAAAACTAGAGCGAGAAGGCTAATTAAATCGTAGCTAATTAAAAGCTAATTAAATCGTATTATTTAATGGTACTTTCACTTCTAGATGAGTGGAGTTCAGTATTGGACAGGTTGTAACCAGACTATTGTTTTGGGGAGGGTTTTACCTACACATTTCTCGTAAAACCTATAAAATAAATAAAGTTAAATTCAAGTTCTGTATTCTACTGCTTTTTATTACAGTAGATGCTTTAGGGGGCATTAACATGAAAAATGAAATAACAACATATCCTTTTAATGACAGAAAAAATTCTGATGTGTACAAAGCATCTTCGCCCCAGTTAGAAAAGCGTATTGTTGTGTAAGAAATAATGTTTGCAAAAACTACAATAAAGATAAATACTGCAGATAAATCAATTAATTTGTACTATCATTCAATAATAATAGTTTCATTTTTATATGAAATTGAACCGTAAATAGTAAATTAAAAATGGAATAGAAATAATATTATTGTTCAGCGAAAAAGGACAAGAAAAAGCATTTTTTGGAAAAGTTTTGAAAATTTTGAAGTAGGTTTGAACCCTAAATACCCACCCCTTAAATACGGCACTGGTACTGGATGTATGAGTTTTATTTAGACATTATGATATTATTATTTTGTTTTTATTGAATTTTTGGTTAAAGAAAAGAAGCAGCAAAAGGCAGTGCAATTTGATTGAAATTATTTTAATGCGATCAAACTACCAAGTAAATCACATATATTTTAAACCGTTAATCAAACGAATTAATAAGATTTGACTTGATTTCAAGTATTTCTAAATTTCTCGAATAGATAACATAGTGTCTATCTATGCTACTTTTTTTTATTATTATTTTTAGTTATATTATTATACTAAATATTATAATTTTATTATAATATTTAGAAAACTTTTAAAAAATCATTTTTAATTCTATACATTACTTCAGATATTTCTGAAAATAACTAACATTTTGAATAACTCACAAGAAAACTTTTCACAGTAAAAATTTGCGTTTGAGTATATTTCAAGGCAGAATAAATGTCTCATACTCATTAAAGAGATTTCGAGCTCCGAGGTGATCGAGCAAATCTTCCAGCATCTCATCATCATCTTCATTGTCCTCACTTTGTTCTATTTCATGGAATTTGCGCGGCTGCGTGTCGAAACCCAGAAACATCCCTGTAAGGAAAAAACACTTTGAACTTTTTTACTTCCTTTTACGTAGTAAAGGAAGTATTGTGATCGCGAAAAAATAAATCACTCAAATTTGAGTCTAAATTTTGATTTTGCTCACCCCCGAATGAATGTTCAGCAGTTTTTTCGACCTGTCAGCACGTGCATATGTACCTACCAACATATAAGCAGCCGAAAAATCCTTTTCAATCACCCCCGAGTTAATTACGACGAGTTTTCTCGTGACGTCTGTATGTACGTATGTGCGTATGTATGCATGTATGTGGGTCGCATAACTGAAAAACTATGTGCCGTAGAAGCTTCTAGCTTGGTATGTAGGCTCTGAGGATGGGCTAGTTGTGCACCTCCCCTTGTGGTTGCATTTGAATGTTCCCAAGGGGGTATTTTACCCCTTTTTTGGGGTAAATCAGTGTTAATTTCAATGCAGACTCAAGTGATATGAATTGGCGCGTTACCACTTGGCGATAGGTTCACCAAGCTTTTGGTCGCCAATTGTTTGACGCCAACTTGGCGACAAATTTGGCGAAAAAAATATTTTTTGAATTTGGGTTCAACTTGGCGCTATTGGCGATATTTTGCGAAAAATTCACTGAATGATATTAAAATCAGCAATATTTAGAAAATTAACTATTGTAAAATATTTTTTGCCTTGTTTCGTGGCAGTTTATATTAGGGGAGTAAATATTTGAATTGTTACCTTGCTCACTCCAAGCACTTTTTTTAACACTCAAGGCAACTACTAAGAAATTTACACGTAAAAGGAAGTAGTGTGGGGTCCATACCAGATTTTTTTTTTTTTTTTTTGCTATAAAGATAAATTGTAAACACAAAAGGGAAAAAAAGTTTCTAAGAGACTATATGTTTGCATCTTTCTTAATAATAACGGTTTCGCGCAGATTTATTGAAATCTTTTATTGTATAAATTTAGATGAGTCATGAATTAATTGTTGAAATAGACTTCTATGTCAATTACAAGAATTTTTGGCTTCATACGAACTTCTTTTTTTCTTTCTTTCTATTCCTTTCGTTTCAGATTTATAAGCTTATAGATTGAGACTTTTTAAAATTTTACTAAAATTGAAAGAGTGCCCGGATTTTCATTGTCCAAGGAGTTTTCTTAAAATTGAAATTAAAAAAAAAAAAAAAAATCCAATTTGGAATTTTTAGAGCAAACATTTTTTTACCAAACATTTTAATGGAAAATTTTTTTTATTAATACTAATATTACTATTTTCGTTGTTATTGTTATTATTTTCAAATTAAAGTTTTTATTGAGTATATATTTATGTAATTATGTAGTATAATCACAAAGAATGACATTTAGACTTAACCATTTAGACTAAACCATTTGACTTAAACATTTTTAACGTAATACACGTTTGGGAATAGGCTTGGATGAACCTTTAGTTTTCTTCTTACCAACTGCAGCAACTCCGCTATCATGCCGCAACGCACGATAGTTTTAACGCTTCTTCTAAAGTGTAGGCAGTTACGGAGAAAAATGTTCCATAAATAATAACAATAAAATTGCGAATTAGCAACGAATTCGGTAAATAAATTCGCTGCATGCAAAACTACTAAAAACTACCTGATTATGTGGTGGTAAAAAAGTAACAAATTAAGTAAAATGAAAACAATGCTAACAATGATAAATTGAAAAAAAAAAAAAAAAGATTTTTATTCAGAGCTATCCATACTTTCTTCAGAAATAATAGCGTAAGGTCCGTCATTTAGGGGGTCAGGGGGGTCAATTGCCACTTTGTCTAATGGTCAGAGCAGTTTGACCTAGATTAGGAGGTTCCAGGCTCAAATTCCGGCTCGGGCATGGATGTACTTTCTGTCTCATGTTCTTGTCATTTCCTTGTGTGAATGTGTTGTTATGCTGTGAATGGATGCCCACCCTATAAACGGGTCCCTATAGCATGTGTGTACCGTAAAGTCGGGTTACTTGGACCCACAAGGAGGTTACTTGAGCCCACAGTAAAATGATAAAATCTGGGTTTAGTACTAGCATTAGAGACTGCAGAGTGCTTCTACCTAGAGGAGAAACGAGGAACTACGTGCAAGTCTTCAACTAATAAGTACCAAACCTAGATTTTATCATTTTACTGTAATGGGCTCAAGTAACACCTTAGGGTCCAAGTAACCCGACTTTACGGTACTTCGGAAGTCGGATTTCACACAAATGACGGTGCAGTTAGAAAAGGGAAGCAGCTTACCCCAAATTGCGAGCCTAGCTGGCACAAGACGGCAATCAAAATGAATAAAATGCATGGGAAGTGAAGTCGGTTAAACAAGCTTTGGATAATCAAGACTCTATTGTAATGAAGAAAGAAGTTCTTACCAAATCCGTCCGTGAACTCCTGCAGCGTGAGCCGTCCGTCCCCGTCCGCGTCCAGGGCGTCGAACACGAGGTCCGTCTGTCCGTCGGGCAGGGGGAACTCCTCCCTGAGCGCCCGGAGGTCATCCTTGGTGGCGAACCCCTTGCCCTGGCGGTCGCAGAGGTCGAAGAGGTCGCGCGCCTTCTTCTCTAGAGAAGAGCGGAGCTCGCCCTGAGCACGCATCATCACCTCCCTGCAACAGCAGATAGTCGTTGGAAAAGCAGAGTGAGAAACTCATAGGGGAATATTTTCATGCCTATCAAAAGTGCCATGGATACTATTTAAAGGGCCAGGGAGAAAAAAAGATGAAAGTGACTAAAAAGCGATTTTGAGAAAAACGAAGAACGAAGTTTGACTTCTCGTAGCTCCCTTTGTAGTTAATAGAGTTTTCATGCACATTTCGGTCAATTCTCATCTTTTTTTCCCCTTGTTGTTCTACCAGATGATATTAATCCTTCATAGCGCCTAGATAGCGCTAATATCTCAAAATTGACGAAAAAGTGACTTTCATCTTTTTTCCCCCCTGGCCCTTCATTTACATGCCCATATTATCCGTCAATCACAACCCAAAATAACATCTCTATTCTATCTCTACTAATAATAAAGCAGAAGGTGGGTCTGTCTTTCTTTCTGTCTGGTGACGCGTCTCTCGGTCGATTTTCATAAATCTCTATCTCTACTAAAAATAAAGCAGAAGGTGAGTGTGTCTTTCTTTCTTTCTTCCTGTCTGTCTGCCTGTGACGCGCGTAGAGCCAAAACCGTTCGGTCGATTTTCACAATATCTCTATCACTCCACTCTAAAAATAATGCAGAAGGTAGGTCTGGGTATGTCTTTCTTTCTTTCGGTCTGCCTATGACGCGCGTAGAGCCCAAAACAGTTC